>JAOEHV020074277.1:0-16301 GCA_025447995.2 Isaurus tuberculatus
GTTATGAATTTATATCAGATACCTTCAACTTACATCTTCCAGTTAACTGCTTTGCTACTTAGAAATTCTACAGAACATTCAACTCGCTAGCTTTTACTTATGATTCAAATTCATTAGTTTTTTCGTATGTTTGTTTTATTATTGTTGCGTTTCAACACGTTAAGATCTGGATATATTTTTATCCTTTCCCAAGAGAATCACACTTTATGGAGCACCATTGTTTACCACCATATTTTGTCTTTGTTTACATTCTCTATTTTTCTCTTTTCGCGCGCATTCTTGATTGTTTCAATCCATTATATATTTACTTAGTTTGAATACTGTAAACCTTTCTGATGATGTCGTTGAATGGTGAAAGCTCAGATGTATATATTTATTAGTATTTTACATCAGTTTAAGGCCGCAATAGGCGGCGTGGCTGGCGCAGTTGATAAGATCTATGCCTTCCAACCGCAAGGTCCCAGGTTCGACTCCTCGGCTCTGCCGAAATTTAAACACATGTGACTTTTTATTTCCGCCAAAGCTTACTCAGCTTTCCATCCTTAGGAAGTTGGTAAAAGAGTACCAGTTTCGGCTTGGAGCTAGGCTGTGATGATCCAGAGGGAATCAAGGACTCTCATCCGCTTAACACTACCGAAACCGGAGATAAGCGCCGGCCTCATGGGCCACTAGGCTCGTAAAAGGATTTAGCTTTAAGGCCGCAATAGCACCTATTCAAATTCTACAAAGTTCTGGTCAAATCAAAATATCTTGCTAAATCTCCGCTTCAGTAAGAGATGATAAGGTGGCGCAACTTCTGTTCGTGTAGGCAGTTCTTTGGTCCTTTTCCTCATATCTACTTTCCCAGGGAATGGGGTTTCCAGAGCATGTGCATTTTTTAGTTTGAGAACTTAGTAGCCAGGAGTTGTGCTCAACGAAAATTGAAAACACAGACACAGTTGACAGGATGACTCCTGTCAGATTACTATATTCGTTCAGAAATTCTTTTTTTTTGTTATAAGCTTGGTTTAGGCGGCGTGGTTGGCAAGATCTCTGCCATCCAACCACTAGGTCCCAGGTTCGATCCCCGGCTCCGTCGAATTTGAACATTTGTGTGACTTTCTTTTCCGCCAAAGGTTTATCAGCTTTCCATCCTTACGAGATTGGTAAGGGAGTACCAGCTCAGGCTAGGAGCTAACCTGCGATGGATTAGTGTCCCGTCCAGGGGGGATCAAAGACTCTTATCTGCTTTACTTAATGGAAACCGGAGATAAGCGCCGGCTTTATGAGCCACTAAGCTCGGAAAGGATTTAGCTTAGCTTAAGTTAGCTTAGTTTACATATGGTCTATTGGGGTATCACTGAAGCCAAATAGGAAAAGAGTGGAAGAATAACATAATAAAATGCAAAAGCCACCTTTCGAACAACTCTTTAAAAAAACATTCACGAAACCCACTTGACATCAGGTTTACAAAACTTCATGTTTCGTTTTCAGGAAGTTTCAATGAATTTATTCGGTGACCATGGAGAACATTCCATGCCTAAACGAATAGAAAGATCAGTTTCTAATGATGATAAACATGGGCCTTCATCGGAACCATATGAATCATCACCTACGAGCTCTATTGTGTACTACGACCCGGATGTGCACAATCCTGGGATTACGTACGAGGTCACTGCAATGTAAAGACGTCAGCTACCGAAACGCTTCTGGCAAAACTTCGTAAATTTTTTTATTCGTTTTTAACCACATTGTCGTACACTTTTTTTAAAATAAAACATACAATTAAAATGCATAAGTTTTAGTCTCAAAATTGACTAAAAAAAAGACTAGAAGAAAAAATTTTTTTATGACCAGTAATTTAATATAAAAGCTATCAAATGTTTACTCGTTTGAATGCAAGTTCAATAAAATTAAAATGATCATGAATAAATTTGATTCAATCAATTCTTAAGAAATGTAAAAAGAACTAACATTTTAAGATTTTTTTAAAACGAAGCTAAAAGTCAACATTAGGATGCATATAACCGCCGATCATTTGAGACACGGACCCCACCCCCCCCCTCCCCCCATCCTTCCTTGTTGGGCCATGATGGAGCACAAGAAATAAAATAACCTCCACCAGTCCCCGAATTCCTTCCTTCCTTCTTACTAAACCTGTTCGTAATGTTAAAAGAAGACAAAGGACTGTAAAACTATCTACTAAAATTAACATATGTTTTGGCCACGCTCAACTTAATTACAAATAGCTGTGATAATTATAAATAGTTTTTATTTTTCACTTTTAACCTTGGAAAGGAATCGAGTCAAACGGATCTGAATGGCAAAGTAAAGTTTCCTTCAATTCTAATTATAAAAGAGACAATCCATTTTTAAAACAGTTTTCTTAATTTAGTACTTTGCACACAGTAACTTCAACTTACCTAAGGTCTTTTCATTAAAAATTTCTCGCAGTGTTTCCGAGACTATTGGACCTCTTTTGCGTTATGAGGCACAGAACAGTAGGAAAAAATCAAAAAAATTTTGCCTATAGAGGCTTAAATCTTTTTTTCGTTTGATTTGTATTGGATAAATTTTGCATAAGTTGTATCCATCTCTTCTCACCGAGCACACGTCGTTTTGTTCACGAATTTCTCGCACTGCTGACATTTCACTCTACAACACCAGACAAATCTACAGCGGCAAGAAATCATCTTTCGCACCGTAACTCTTTTAGGTATTAACTTACACGAAGTACAAAGATTGTCACATGTTGACTGATCCCCAGTGCATTTGCGTCCAAGAACTCCAGTTGATCCAACTTTAAGGTTTCTCAAGCAGTAATTTGGCGAGGAGATCATGTACAATAGATCGTAGTCCTTTGGCTTTTTGGATCTCTTGGCAACGTTTGATTTGGGGGTCAGCTGTTTGTTGTAGTACTTTGCAAATTTGGCATTTTTGTATTTCTTTTTTAAATAATTCCCGACGGCATGGAACGGACTAAGAGTCATCCAACATGATTTGGCTGTACACGTACCAGAAACACCGTAACATCTACACTGTTTTATCATCAGCGATTTGACAGCCTGAAAACAGTTATAAATCTTTAATGATTATATTAAAGAACTATTGGGTTAATACCATTTAATAATACACCTGATGAAAATAGGGCGATAGAGAAGGTCAGTCCTGTGAACTTGTTCTCAAGTTTTTAGAAAATAAAAATTATCTGAAACGTACTTTTAGTGTTTAAATCTTCCAAATTTAGGGAATTTTACTGGTTAAGTACAAAAAGCAAAGATTTTCATCAAGTACTTTTGAATGTGGCTGTTTAACCAATCATATAGTATCGTTTACAAGAATAAACATTGAGATAGTATTGAGGTATATACTGAATTATTGAGGTATATACTGATTTAGCTTTAAAAAATAAGCTAATATCAGAGTTCGGATTTAGTTCAAGGGAGATAATTTGAATTCAGTATACGGAACATTGAAAATATAATCACGAAAACACTTCTGTGCAATTTAGATGAAAAACGGAAAATGAAATTCTCAAGGTATTACTGTAATAACAATACAAGGCGGTAAAACAAATAACAGGATAGAATATGACTTATACCTTTCTTCCTACTTCGTTATTGTGAAGATTAAGCTGTGTTCGTGCATCAGAACCTTTCTCAAGTTTATCAATGAACTGCTTGGCAACATAAGCTCCAAATGGGTAATTATCCCCACATCCTTCCAACGTGTGCACTTCCGGTGCTTTCCCTTCGCTTTCTCCAGCTTTTTTTCCTTTTTTAGACTTTTTTGGTTTCCCACATCCACAATCTTTGAATTGTCCTTGCCTACAGTCTCTGATCAGAGAATATGTGACACCAGCAGCGCTGATTGCATGAAGGAAAGCTGTCTCCCTATTGGCTAAAATTAAATGTGCGAATGAGCTTAGATGTAACTTAAAATGTATATGTATTTATAATTATATACACTCACTGCTAAAAGTGCTGTTACTTTTTCGATGAAGACACACCATGTAACAAGGTTTGTGATTGGCTCAGAAAAGGTTGAGTAACCCTATTGCTTTGATTTATTCAACTTTATGTGCCCTCTACATGAAGTACAAGCCAATAAAAGTCTACTAAATAATACTTATGTTTTACTGCGAGGTGGGATTAAATAAGTTAGAAAAGTTAAGAACGCATAAATTAATTTGATTTGACACAACTTTGAAATGCATTGATAAAGTTGCTGAAGATATACATAGTGTTATACTATGAATTACAAGCTGCAAAAAAAGTCATTTTAGCTGTACACATGTCACATAAATCAAGGTCGATAAAAAGTACAATGCTCCTAATCGGTAAACAAAGGCGGAATATCATTTTGATTTGCTTTGCGATATTCATTTCTTTCTACTTTTGGTGATAAACTAATGAAGTGACCCTTCTTTTGATGTCATCAAAATTAGAAATATATTAATGCTATTCATTCTAACTTTTGAACGAGATGATAAAACCCTATATAAATTGATTATTAATTATTTTAGTCTAAAAGAGAGGAAATGATATCTTGCCTCTTGGTATTAAAAAAGCATAGACTTTATAAAAGGGCAATGAAAACTTTAAATCTTCAGATTAGCTTGTAAAATCCTGTTAATTTATCTTTTCTTTGGCAAGTCATTCAAAAGAAGATTAAGTAATTGTTTATAGGACTTTTTCAGACTGAAAAGATAGCATGCATTAGTGTTTAGAAATACATGAAGCAGTAATATGAGCACTAAGGCCACGTTATGTATTTTAGTTCATTGCGACAGGTATTAATCCGCTGGTGCATTTCCGGATTAAAAAGTCCTTTACTGTTTGCCGAAGATAATTTGGCCATTCTTTTCGTAACGAAATAGAATCTTGAAGCTTACAAATCAATCTTCAAACACAGGATATGTGTAAATAGAACTAATAAATAGATCATAAGAAAATCTGGCGACAAAAGAAAAATCTCTGCTTTTCAATCTTCAACTTCGAGATCAATAACAAAATACACTGTAGGGTATTTCAGAGACAAAACGCTCTTAGACAGTCTTTTAAAAACGTTAAATTCTTGAAGGTGCCACGTTATAAAGTAAAAAAAAAATTGAAAATTTAATAGATTAAACTTACCGTAAGGTAACATGGTCTTTATAAAAACAGGAACAGTGCTTATTGTTGATTGAATTGAACAATTCCACTTCTCGTAACGAAACTGGGTTTGACATTCCGCAATGCCCAACGCTGTTCCAGCAGCCACACTGGCTTTGTATTTGTCATACTCCTTCAATTCAAAGCAGAAGGGGATAGTTTTAATACAAGTACTACTACATTATTGCTCCGAAAATATTTCATAACGTTGTTAAGAAATATCCAATTTAAAATGTATTAAGCAAATTGTTGATAACTTAGTGAATTGTCGTTTTAAAAGCAATATTTCATTTGCATGGCTCGACTCCTCAAATTTGTTGAAAACAAACAACGCTACGTTTTGCTTTGACTTTGTAATTACACAGACAACTTGTCAAATGTCGAGCTTTGGAAAAACGTTCATTGAACCTATCTCAATCGTCTGTGAAAAGTTCGGATAAATAAAAACAGAGTTTAGATAAATTGAGAAGATTTTCGTGAGACCGCAATATACATCCTATTAGGATGTGATCCAGCTTCGTAGTTTATAGGAAAGACACTGTTCTAACACTAATAGGATTCCATGTCACGACATAGACAAGACACTCATAAGAAGAGACTTATTGATAAATTTGATTAGTTAAAAGTTAAACTTACCTCTTTTCCGCTTTTTACAATGCTCTCTCTTGTCCTGCGAATGAGAAGTATCGATAATATTAGAAACTTTATGGATCCAGTTGATTAATTACCTAAGTCGAGACTCTTATGATTTAGTATAAATAAAGCACATGTTTGAAGTTTTATTCTACATACCATTTGGTTTTTTTTCCCTTGGCCCCGTGGAGCGAAACGATGCTGGATATCACGAGTATAAAAGTAGAAAGTGCGTAGGATTTCATTGTTGAACAAGTCTGCGACTCTGCGATTCTGTAATATTCACACGAACAGCAGCGTATAAATAAGTAACAGTCACTTAAGAATTCATTAACAAATCTATTTAGCAAAGATAAGCAAACAATAGGTGAGAAATTAGCAGTGTCAACTTAAAAGCGGCACATGTAGAGCTGATAGATGAGTCCGAGTGTTAAGTAGAAAGGAATTTGATGTTAATAGAAATTAATTTATCTACAAACAGCATTTCCTTGAATCATCACTTTGGTTTCTTTTAGATATTACGTGTTGCCGGTATTATTAGTAATACAAAAAGCTATCATTATGATATCGCTTTGTTTTTGAGAACACTTAAGAGTTTGCTACTTGTCTGAGAATTGGTTCTGGATTTATCACACATTTTTCAACTTAGTTAATAAACTTATCGGGAGCTTTAATTATCAACGTCTTAATAAAGCAGGTTCTTTTACGACAAACTGACAAAATTTCGTTTTAAAAGGCATTTACTTTTGTTGTCTTTGTAACTTGTTGGTTGTTTGTGTTTGGTAAAATATCAAAGGGACCGCAGGCTTTCACTGTGAAGGAATGAAAAGCAAATTTATGCATCATACACGCTTCGGAAGAGGTGTAATTAGCTTTGACCCTTCCGCCCATTTAAACCTCTGATGATACGCTTATTATCACTAATTTATTCAATAGAAAGTTACAATGGGAGCTTTACTTTCATACAATAACTATTTTAAAAATGGTGCAGGCGGCTTCGAACTTCCATTATACTTAGCTTTTAGTGAAATAATAGTTTTAAAACAACAAACTGCCGACAGATTCAAGTTATTCCTGCTGCGTAACAACAGCGTTTTCCTGCGGGACCGAGACCCCAATCAATATAATTATGATAATTAACAAATATTAGTTTATACTAAACATAACATTGTGTCTAAGCAAACTGGAAGGCAAATGGCCTAATATAAATTATTTTAGTTTAGTGAGCGCGTAAAGCTACACAAGTGCTATCAAGTACATTATGGCTCTACAAAAGGAGCTGTCATCAATTCTATTAAGGAGGGGGACAGAAAGCTAAACTACATAAAATTTCATGACCTAGCAAAAAAAAACGCATTATTGTTTCACCGCCAAACCAGAACTGTTATTTTGGTTTCGTGGCCTATCTTACGTAATTAGAATCTGACATGCACGGCTTCCAATATCAACATGATTTTCACTATAGTCAACTTTCACTCCAAGCTTGTCACTCCATTATTCATCCTGAGAATGTTCGCCTTTCTTTTCACTAGAATCTTCAAATCATAACTTTTACACTGTATATACTTCTTGGAAATTAAAAAAAAAATTACAAATAAGCAAAATTTTAGAGCAATATTTAAAAAAAGATCAAAAGCCTATCAGTAATTTTTGAAAAGTTTTCATAGCCCCATAAAAATTCAACAATAATTTCATGACCTACACTTTTCCTTTTGACCCCCTCCCAGGTGGAATAAATGACAGCTCCCTAAACTGAAAAAAAAAGTCAAATTTAAATTCGGTGAGAAGGACTTCAAGCTCAAGTTAGAAGAAATCTAATGCTCAATATACTGAAGACGTTTTTTAACAATCCTTTGGAAAGTTTTTTCAACGTTTTAGTAAAGCATTTTCTAGAGTAAAAAAAAAATGTTTCGTGAACCCGTGCGTGTCATTAAGTGGTCCTTAAAAATGTTCCTGTTTATCAACGTCATCAAGCGAATTTAATGAAGTTTAGATGATAATTACTGAAATGATTTTCAGTCTTGAAACTGTTTAATCTAGCTGTTTGTTATTATACTTTTGTGTTACGTATATATGTCCTCAATTTTAAATCTGTGATTCTGCCAAAGTCTCTTGTGATACTACTCTTTACACATAACAAAACATGTTGTGTTGTCGTTTCCTTTTTAAATTTTAAAAAAATTGATTTCAGGTATATCGTGCATCTCGATTTTTAAAATCTTAAGCTTTTGGCTCGAATGCAATGAGAACTTCTTGAATGCCGAATTTCATTGATAGTATGAAGCGATTCAAAACTGTCTTAAACACATTGAGTGTTTCGTTTGAATGAAACTGGACTGTCGATGAGTTTCGGTCTTTATAAGTTCATTTTGATAATTTAGCATTAAAAAAAATTACAGATCTACATGTAAAAATGGGAAAAACGGTCACAATGCCGCATGTTCAGGTAAAGTGTTAGTTTCTCGGTCTTTACTACAGACTCTACTCTATATTACAGAACCTCTCGAGGTCTTCTAAATTATAAAATCATTGATTCATGAGGAGTTACTGCCTTTGCGTCTTCTTGTATGAGGACTTTACATCGTCATCGAGATAAAACCATTCTCAAAATCCAAAGAGCCCCTACATATACTTACCACAAGGACTGTTGGGTATAGTGATCCCGGTATTCACCCAAACGTACAGGTGAACTGCTTTAACGGATGATTTAAGACTCTCAACTGTACACTCATCTAAAGGGCATTTTTAAAAACACGTTTATATAAGAAGGAAAAGGTGTCATGTGAATCTGACTTGACCATTTGTTAGTATCTGATCTTTTTCTTTGTTGCTATTCCTAAGATTTTGTAGTAACTGTATTAGTTCAGACAAAATTAACGCAAATCAAGATATCGAAGTGAAATGATAGATATAAAAGATAGTTCTAGCCAATACAAGATATCCTAAAATTGATCAGTTGGCTGCCAAGGCCACTGAGAAAGTGAAGTATCTCAAGTTTAGTTGAAGAAGGTATAAAATAATCGGTTATAGACAAGTGGGGTGACAGTCTGAATAATGCCCTAGAATCTAAACGATATGAAAGTGTGTCGAACTCTGAAAAAAACTAAACCAGTCTGCATGTTTCAAGGTAAACTAAACCCTTCGGTCCGATAAAAAGAATTACTGACGGTATATCATAAAAATAAAACATAAATGAAAAAGCTCAGAACTTTCTCTTTCATATTTATAGGTGGGCCACCTGCCCAACGTGCTGCTTTTAGAGCGAAAACACCTAGTAAATTACAAAGGGTTGATTATAATCTGTCCCCGAATTCGACTCATTTGGAAAATAATATTTTATATTTTTTCCCAGTCATGTTATAGATTCATGCCTATAAATGAATTAAGCGACAACCTACATTGGTTTTATTATGCACGCAGAAACATGTAGATGTAGTACACCGCCAACCACGTGAAGGTCTGACTCACTTATACTTAGGAAAGGTCCAAATTGAAGGATTATTTTCCTACAGGCCTCATTATATAAAGGATAATAAAATATAATAGCGCGTTTGGTAACACTTGCATGTACAATGTTTTTAAAATAAAGAGGGTTGACGAGTGTGCAAAACTCGTGATTTGTTCAACATAGGATGAAATTTTTAAAATCTTTTAGAAGAGTAGAAGGCTTGTTTTCAAGCTTTAGTCCATCATTTGTATTGGCAAAGGATTAATGCTAGAAACGTCAGCTCTCATCTTCTTACGCTGATAACTAAATATTTCATGCTACAGTTGAATAAATCACGTGCCGCTTTAAGCTGGAAGTAGCCATGTTTGAATAAATCACTGAGTCGCTATAGCGGCAAAAACCTTAATACCGGGCGTTCAGACAACTCAAAGTTGTTTTTATCATCGTTGAACGTAGTATGAATAGCTGAGGTTTACACTTGTTCAGCGAATGGTTGATAACGCATAGTCAGCTACTTAGACATTTTACGGCGGTGATTAAAACTTTTTAAGCCTGAGTTGTTTATTTACACGAATTTTCTTGCACTATTGTTAGCAAGTAGGTGTTAAAATTTAACACGAGGCCCAACCGCATTACAGATACAATTTACAAGCTAACAATATCACGATTCGATCTTTAGTCGGCAAACCATTTTTAAATAGTTTTTAAAACAAAAGGTGGCTTAAGATAAAAGTCACGCGGTTTTGCTACTTACAATACAAAAGATATTTTAAACAATACGTGGGTAGCACTGCCGAAAGTTAAGTAAAGAATGTAAAGCAGTCATTAACATATTTAGTGAAATATGCGAAAGATACTTGCGGTTAGTTGTCTTCGTGAGTTAAGTTATTAACGGTAATGTAACTCTTTTAACAATGATAATTAAAAAACTATGCCTCTGTAGAGGGCAAAGTAGAGGCTATCAAGACTTTTGAAATAATTTACATCTCGTTCAGAAACCAATTAGCAATCGCAGAGCATTTACAGACAACTGGTTAACAATCATTAACCAAACCACCTTGCTCTAAAGAAGAAGAATTAAAGCCATCCCTCACTAAACCCGTGAAACGGTAGTGAATATTTTGTTTTTCTGTAAGCTTTCAGCCTTAATGATCTTTGGAGTGAACAATCGCGTTTATAAACTGCTAATTAATAACCGCAGTACAAACACAGCTAGAGCCATTAAAATTGACATGATCCCAACAGTTATGGCTTCATAGCTCGTCTGGTAAGGGCTCGAACTCACGGGATCAAACGCATTTCGTAATTACTTAATTTGCGTACATAACCGCAAAATATATTTTTAAATGTAATAATAATTAAAGTTGTCAACTGTGTGTAATCAGAGCCTCTAAACACTCAAGCTATTTTAGATACTTGCAATGTCAAGTTGAATAAAATCAAAGACGGAAGATATACTTATGCTCGTGTTAAGGCCAGGTTCACTCCAAGTCTGAATGCCGAACAAATTCCTTCACACATTTAGAATTCTCGCAAAGTAAAGAAAGACGTTCGCTTTGAACTCTTTGGCGAATAAGTAAAAAAAAAAAGATAAGACTTATTGTGACGATAATCAAATCAAGAATTCAGAAATTCTTGAGGAATGTTGAATCATGTCTATCAAACTGTGCTCTTAAAAATCAAGTTTTGATTTTAAACTCTTGAAAGCATCCGGTAGGAGCTAAAGGAAGAGAACTGACGGTTTGCTGACCAACAAATTTCGCTGGTCGTGTTGAGTAGAAAAACCAGCAGTTAAGAACTAGCTTCTATTCTTTCTGGTTTATTCAAATCTTATAAAAACAAGCATTTCATTCTAAAATTGTCTCGCAGAAAACATCGGATATTGGATTTATATTTGTCTAGTACCAGACTTCTCGGAATTTCTACAGTTAGCTACATTCAGGAAACACAAAACATGTGTCATCAGATTTGCCATTTGATACACACGTATTACCCGAAATTTTGTATGTAAACTCCATATCAAGTTAGTTTGTTAAAGCTTTTCGTAGTGAAAGAAGAGAACTCAATGATTTGAATTAAAAAACAAGCCGGTACATGTTGAGGTGTCAAGGACTCCAGGTCTCGAAAGTACGACAGTACTCTTTCATAGTTCGTAATCTTCGATGCAAATAACAGCGGTACTAACTCAGTTACAGTATCCATATACTAGCGTGAAATGATGTGAGAAACATTGGACCGGTGTTAAAAACACTCAAAAGCAGTAACGTCTTACCACTAAGCTACGCAAACGATCTTGCTAATGTCATGAAACTAAACTTTTATGATAACGTAATGGAAAAACTGACTTTTCCAAACTATTTCAATTCTTGATGGATTATATATGTAATGTTTTCTAAAGAAACTAAGTTTTACTATTCTTTTAAAAGTTCGTATTAAAACATTGGAGAGTAAACTTGATTTGCCACAGGCAGCCCAATTTAGAATCTGACTTTTTATGCATAGTTTGTACTGTAGTCGAGTTGAGCAAGTTTTCGATTATATCCACCCAACGACCTCAGAATGGCATGAAAATCGATACGAGAGTCAAATAAACAACACATCTGAGGTAGGTCAAGTTTTATCTCACAAAGAGATGTAATTTACTTCGTTTCTGAGGCTCAATTGATTCCCGTACATTTCACTATATAAGATAGATATCTCCATTGGATTAGCTAACACTACGTACATAACGTCGGATCACAAACTACGAGTGAAGAGTCGTTTTTTAACAAATTTGCGTGCAAGATACTATCACTAAATATCACCCCGAGAAAGTTTTCGTTTTCCATAGAGCTATTTATTACCAACAATGGTTTGATATCAAGAAAAAAGTATAAAAGCGTCTGAGTTTTATTGTTTGTACAATTACTATGTAATTGTAACGCAACGTAAGCGGTGTTTACCTGATATCGGATCGAGATTCATTCCGGTACGAGTTCGTCCCGGTTCCGTACAAATCGCTGCATTTGTTTACAGGATACTTCAAAACTTTTTCGTACCGGAATGACTCATTTTGGCATTAACTCATCCCGGTTTTCGCATCGGATCGAAATTTTCGATCCCGAATGAATCTCGATCCGGTATCATGTAAACACCGCTTTAGAGACACAGTTAAATTGCCTTAAACGTTGTTGATCGCTTTTTTTTTTTCACAAACAAATTGTCGCGTGGGCATTCAGCGACGTCCTTGATTGGATTTGATCATTTTACCACAGTTATAGGCTAATACCAGTCTTTCTCATCCAAAGAATTAACAAAAATCGAGTGGATCTTTTGAGTTTAAAAAAACATTTTTAAAGAGATTGCTAGCACGCCATGGTATGCCTTCAGTTTAATCAGCTTAAATACTTATTGATTGGTTAATCTACTCTTGTATGTTTCATTGCAGCCTAAAATAACCGAGGAAAGTGAGACGACCAAATTCAAATCACTTAAGTCTAAATAGCTTTTAGAAAAACATTTTAGTAAAAGAATATGAGTCAAAACTTATAAAAGTTCAGCGAGCTCATTTTCAGACAACGTTGTCCATTCACCTTTCGTTTGTTTTGCAAGAAAGACAAGGAAAATTGTACTTTATGGAAAACATCCATCCTCACTTTCCTTGACTTGAAAGACAGTACTAAAATATCAGCAGTGTGTTCATTTTTTGGCCTTTAATTTCTACGTGAGTTTAAAGTTAGAACCGAAATTTAATTCTAAGAAGAATACAAAAATAATTAAAAAGGCTTACGTCTGAGTAAAGGAATCGAGAGGATAAAAAATCGCGTGTTTTAACTGGGTAAATTTTAAATGTTTTTTTTATGGTTTAAGGGCCACACTGACTGCAATAAGATCAAATAGTTTGAACACTGTTTTGGTTTAAGAACTAAACAAAAAACACCATCAAACTTTCTACTTCTTTTTTAATTTGATATATCTCAAAATAAGTGAAAAGTTGAATTGCGTAAAATGTGTAATTGAAACTTCTGATCTAAACAAATCTGTTCCTGATGTTTGAATTTATGGATGTTACTCCAAAAATATTAAAAGTATCAATCAATTTACCTGATAAGAGACTTAGATATTGTTATTAACTTTTAGGATGACAACTTTTTATGGCAATATTTGACACCAAATGCTTTTTTGTCTTTGAACGAGTGGTAGTGAGGTTTTTTCAAAAAGATATTTTAGTTATTTTTCTTTAAGCCATATAAAAGATGTTTTTTTTTGTTTGTTTCAGTTACACTTGAAACATAGTAACGAACAGAACACTAAGAAATCACGCTAATTTAACACTTGCCTTTAATCGTAAACCACTTTCCTTCTCACGATGAATGCGTCGTGAAGCTAAAATCTGCAGGAATTCTTGTGTGTCGACACTAAAAGCTCAAAAAGCACTTCTCGTTTTATTTGATGAATCAGTGTCTTCGCTTACCACTACTAAAGTATTATCATATCAAGTTTTTGATTTAATAAGATCACTGCAGTTTGAGCGATGTCGGAGTCGCGTAAATAAGCTGTGATCTTTGATGAAAAACAAAACGTAATTTGAAATTAAATGTAAGGGGTGACACGCCCTATACCTTGTCTTTGTCACTCCTCGGCCGAATTTTTAATAACTGTACGAAACCATTGTAAAAACTGATCACATACATATTGTCAGTCATTTACTTTGTAAAACTATGAAATTATTTTGGTTAACTTGCGTATTTGTTCGGAAGATGTGTAATTGTTTTCTCACCTAAAATGTACAGAGTTCTATTTGCCTCGAGGTTGGAAAAACCAACTTTTAGCGTTCCGTTGCCTTTTAGAAATTGTTGAAGGGATCTGTTAAAGAGTCATGAAACGAACTCCAGGGTGGTTTGACTCTATCAGCGATTTTGCATTTTGAATCTAAGGCCTTCGCTTATTAATTGGAAGAATGTTTATTATCAATGTCTGCTTGTCTGAGCTTTTAGCCGCTTTTAAAGATCCGCACGTAAAGTTGCTTTGATTCAAACAAGACCGTGACCGATAAGACAATATTCGAATCGGAGACAGGAACTTCCTCTTAAAAACCATTTATGGAAACCAAAAAGAACCAACACTTAAGAACAAATGATCTACTGATAATCCACTGTTATTCAATCTTTTTAAAAAAACAAGAGGAATCAGACGATTTTAGTTTCAAAATGTTCTTCTGTTGTACCTTTTTAGTTCTAGATTATTCTGCAAACCTGCGTAAGTGTAAATGACGGAATGCAGATCATATTTGAAGCTGATGAAATATTCATTAATTTAGACTTAACTAACTTTAATAACATCAGACTGAGTTTGTTTTTAGCAAGTTCTTAAGAAGTTTGCGTAAAATTCAACTTGGGTGTTCTTACGAGTTTTTACCCTATTGATACTCTCTGCTCAAGCAATCTTTGCGGTTTACCCCCATTTAAAGTGACTCCAAAATAGAAAATTGAAAAATAGTTCAAGCTTTAAAAAAGTTAGTTTTTATTTAAATTTTACAAAACTAATATTAATAACAAAGAACACCCTACGGAAAGAAAACTATTTTCTTTGCGTGTTTTATCATCAAAATATACTATGATTTATTTTGTAAGAGCAAAAGGTTGTACTCAAAGCGTTGTAGAAAACACACTGTTTTATACTTTTTTCTGCCTTCTCATTCTCGACTCAAGCTTTTGAATTTGTTATTATTTGCTTCTTTCTCTTTTATGTTAACTGAAATATTATATGTACTTGGAAAAGGTGAAAAAAAAACATTGAAAGAAGTCAAACTTTGATAATAAGTTCTCTCCGCTAACCAACGAAAGTTTCAAAGTTGAACAAAACCAGAGTTAAAGAATTTGAAGTTGCCGTGTATACAATCTAACCACTAGGTTATTTGATGATGAGGATTGTCAAAGGATACACGGAATGTACGTTTACAAGGCTACAGTTCAGTGTAACCTGATTGAACATCCAAAACAAATATTCCCAAATAAAGTTTAATTTTGTAACTTTCTTTCAGACAAACACGGTCGAGATAATGGTAGTATTACCTCGTTAATATAACTGTTGATGAAGAGTGAAAAGTTGTGTTGCAAAAAAAAAATATTTTTACTTTGTCAGCAATTTCGTTTAGCTATAGACTTTGATATGAATTGCTTACTAATTGACAACAATTCGTTAAAGTATAAAAATAAAATAATGGATGGCATTTTAGCGCTCCGCAAAAAAAAAAAAAACAAAAAAAAAACTGCATACTTATAAAAAAACAAAAACAAAAAACAAAAAAAACGTACACCCGCCTGTTTAGCACACAAAATGAAACTAGCACGAAATCAGCTCCTGCACGTAATCATGGCGGGAGAGTGCACGAACAAAGACCTGTTGAATTTCTTGCAAAGTAATTTTCAAAATCAGCTTTCAAAGGCTTTTTTTCAGAATAATTTTAGACCTTTTCTTACAATGGAGGTCCTTTCTATCTACTAGACCATCCCGCAAGGGAAGACTTTGTGTGTTGAAGAGCACCAGGCAAGCTTTTCTTCGAAGGAGCTGAGGGACCTTTGTGCGTTTTAAATCACCCGACCTGATTTCCTGCAAGCTCGCTCTTGATTCCAAATCTGATATTCGGTCACGACAATTTTTGTTTTTGTAGCACAGCCTTTACACTAACAACAAGTCGAATATATTTTTTCTCAGTTATTTATAGTAGTGAAAAATTTATGCCATCTGTTTAGCCTGTACCTGACGCCCATTGCGAAACTGAATAGGTCATAACAATGATTTTGTTTATTTAATTTTTTAGAACCATCCGATCAGGTCTTATTACTAACGTTTCACACAGATCAAAAACGTCATTGAAAATAACCACGTTACCGACGAAGTTAAAAACTCAAATTAACAAGAAATAGAAAATGACCAAACACTCCAAAAATGACCAAAAATACGACCACAACCATGGACTAACCCCTTACCTAAAAATTTCGACCAAAAAAAAAATTTCACCAAACACCGCCAAAATGACCAAAAATCCGACCAAAACCATGGACTAACCCCTTACCAAAAAATTTCGACCAAAAAAAAAATTTCAC
>JAOEHV020074388.1:0-16296 GCA_025447995.2 Isaurus tuberculatus
CTACTACTACTACTACTACTACTACTACTACTACTACTACTACTACTACTACTACTACTACTACTACTACTATACTAAGTACTACTACTGCTACTACCACTACTATTACTTCTATTATTACTACTATTTTTATTACTCCTCTACTACTACTATAATCAGCTAATACTACTACTGATTGTTGCTACCCATGTTACTATTGAAATAATACTGCCATGGGATAACTAAATAATAAAGTAGATTTAAAAAATAAATAAATAAATAAAAATAAAGTAGATTCCCGGGTAGAAGCAGAATATTTAATTTCCAGATATTCCGTATTCATTTGCTATCTACTACTGCTGTTTAACGTTATTATACGCTATTGTTTGGGGTGTTCGCATGAAATCGAGTCTACAAAAATGAACGAGTAGTCTGTACATACAGGTGTTCACTTCTACTGAATAATTTCATTTGATTTTTTTTTTGTTCAAAGTTGTTATTCTGTTTCCCTTTGGAAACATGAAATATTTCCTAATCTTAAACTCAATTGTAGAATTTTCCGCAGGAGTTTATATTTTGGCAAGTTTTCGCGAGTTTTTGACGAAAAAGATCCCCCAAAAATTTATTACGATATGAAAAGAAATGTAATTTTACAACAAATCCTAAAAAATTCTTATAAAAAAATGAGTCGTACGTCTGTACTGTGGGTTCATTGCAGACACCGATGATATGACTGAAAATCTTATACAAATCAATCCTAGCGCAAAATATTACCCTAGTGTTTATTTGCGAGTGTATAAACTAGCCTTCATTCTTCTACGGTGTACAACTTAAACATTTAACAAACTGTTTCTATAGAAACACCGACGTAGCATCCGATTTTATAACAAATAACATAACTAACAAGTAATCTACTGCCACTGGCGTATTTGTATTGTACAATAAGAAATATTAGAATTAAAAAAACATATTTTTTTCTAATGTAACCTTGAATGCAAAAGCCTGGGCACTAAAGCAAGCTAGCCCATAATATTTTTTCATATATAACTAAAACAATCATCCTTCTCGGCCTTCTTACTCAAGGCAGATCATCACGTAAGTCTTATGTGGATCAAATCGTGATTAATTTTTGCCATCCGTATCGCTTGCGCCTTAAAAAATGAACTTAAGTACTACTTGAAACATAGGTTTCAACGTTTCTTGGTTTATTAAGTTGTTGGAATGTATTAAAATTGGTAAAAATAACGAGCATTTGCGAGGACTTCGAACTTAATTGTGTCTTTCAAAAAACAAAACTTGGCGGGCAATGTAATAATTTTCATCTATGGATTTGGATCTTTCGAAGTGAGAATAGTTTATTTGGGCTGAAGAAGATCGCTTGTGAATGAAAAAAAATGTATCTTTTGCTCTACTTGTAGGTTTTGTTTCGCGTGTAGTTATGTATTCAGTTACACAATGCTGTTGTTTTAACAGCGGAGTTTCGTACTTTTTGTTAGTAGTAACAAAAAGTAAATGGGTCTTAGATATTATTTATTTGTCTTGAATTATTGTTTGAGTTGGGAAAACGGTCTTTTCAAATTTTATCACAGCAATGGCGGATTCTGAACCAGCCGGTGGTGCACGTGGGGGGTTCCGTGGAGGATTTGGGGGAAGGGGCCGAGGACGAGGTCGTGGTAGAGGCCGGGGTCGTGGTAGGGGCCGTGGTAAAGCTGAAGATAAAGAGTGGGTGCCAGTCACTAAACTTGGCCGACTTGTTAAGGATCTTAAGATCAAGAGATTGGAAGACATTTATCTTTTCTCTCTACCAATCAAGGTAAGTTCTTTAAAATGACAGTAAAATTATTATGACAGTAATATTCTTATTCTTATATGATTTATGATTTCTCACAGAAAGTACTATTTTGATTGCTTGATTGTAATAAGTGAACAGGAGATCACCACTGATTCTTTATTGAATGATTTATTTATTCTGATTGATTTTTTGACCATGTAGTACTCAAGTGTCCTTTATGTTTTTGGATGTTTGGTTTAGCCTTTCAAGTTAGAAAGAAAATAGCTGGCCCTTCAGTTTAAAAAGATTACAGGAATGCACTGCTTTTACTTTTTGTTGGGTACTCGTCAAGTTGAATGGTGACTTTGGTGCATCTTAACCCTTTAAGCCCCAAACACGACAAATGGCATGTTGGCAAATTCTCCCAACTGAGTTCCATACTTTCTATAGAAGTAGTTTGGGAGAATTTCGTTTTTCAACTTCCACAGGTTATTCCACTTGATCAATTCCAAGTTTCTCATTACGAATTATAGTATTTGTTTGAGTTATGTAAGGAGAGGTTAGACATTGATAAATTGCCTGGGGATGAAAGGGTTAAGGTGGAAGCAGTATTTAAATATTGGACCTAATATGGAGCAGTGACCAAGTATTTTCTGAAATGACCTTATCACACGTATGGAAGTTTTAATATTCTGTATGTTTTTATTGAGCTGTCAAGTTATTATAACATGCCCTTTATACTAATCTTGATGGTTTTCTTTATATTTAGGAGCATGAAATCATTGACTTCTTTCTTGGTGCTGCATTGAAAGATGAGGTTCTAAAAATCATGCCTGTACAGAAACAAACTAGGGCAGGACAGCGAACTCGATTTAAAGCTTTTGTTGCCATTGGTGACAACAATGGCCATGTGGGTTTAGGTGTGAAATGCTCCAAGGAAGTTGCGACAGCCATCCGTGGTGCTATTATCCTAGCTAAGTTATCTGTGATTCCTGTGCGCAGAGGTTATTGGGGTAACAAGATTGGCAAACCCCATACTGTTCCTTGCAAGGTACTTTCATCAAAACTTTTTTTGGCAGCAACAGTACAGAAGTTCCGTGGCTAAAACTTTATTCATTATCATAAGTAGAGTAGGAAGTTTATGCCTTTTGTTATAGCAATTTTTTTGAGGGATGCTGTTAAAAGTTTTAATGAGTGAATACTGATCTAGGAGGAAATAGTTTGTTCTTAGGAGCCACATTGTATTAAAATATGTTTAGATGTAAGGACTGATGTGATATAGATAAGGGCATGTCTTTTAATGCAACATTGAAGACTAATTGTAAAGCTATGACCTAGATTTCCTCTCTTCATTTTCTTTGTATGTATCATCATCTGTTTTGTTTGACATAGGTTACAGGCAAGTGTGGCTCTGTTCGTGTGCGACTTATCCCAGCTCCAAGAGGTACTGGTATTGTGTCAGCCCCTGTACCAAAGAAACTTCTTCAGATGGCTGGTATTGAGGACTGTTATACATCAGCTAGAGGACAGACTGCAACTTTAGGAAACTTTGGTAAGGATGACTTAGTAGTGCATTGCTGTGTTGAAGGAAAAAGCTATCAAAGAACCAAGAAAAAAAAGAATTGCAAAAGTTCCTATTGTTTTGAAATAGTCATTGCAAAGTAGACTGTATAAATTTGTTTAACATTTTCGGTAATGCAAGTGTATTTAATATTTGTAATCAAAACTGTGTAGAAACTAATAATAAATTATTGCTTCAAAACTGAAAACTATTCACAAATCGAAAATAGTGATCCTTGAGTTTATGATTATCACAATAATGATACATTTCCCTTCTAGCCAAAGCAACATTTGAAGCCATCTCCAAGACCTACTCATATCTGACCCCTGATATGTGGAAGGAAACACAGTTCTCCAAGGTACCATACCAGGAATTTACAGATTTCCTGGCCAAGACCACAACCACTGCCCAGAAGACAGCTACAAAATGAGTGGCCTTGATTAATGGTTTTTAAAAGTCATTGATAATAAAGTACATTCACGAAAGATAATTTTTGATTGTGTTGTGTTTTTTAAATTTAGTCTTTAAAAGCTGTTTTTAATTTTGCAACCTCCCATGGTTATTTTAAGTACTGTTACATTATTTAAAAAAAAATTATTGACAGAAGTGCGTCGCAGAGTAAGACACATAATTTAATGAAAACTTGGTTGTTCCTCAGACGAAGGGCAACTGCTTGAAACTTCAGCTTCCTACTTTACCCACAGCAAATGATTTATCATTATTTTTAGTAACTCAGTATACTCAAAGTGGAGAAATCGAAGCAGCCTTTGGGTCAGAAAAGTCTTACACCTTGCAAAGCTTTCACTTTGCACAGTAAGATACAACACAAGTTGTGATTGGTTCCTTTTACTTGACGTGGATTTTTTTTGTTACATGACGTTACGAAGAAACTAGATGTACGTGCAACCATTCAAAAAATTACTGCCATTTAGTCAGCCTTGCCTCTTGGCTTGGCAGACTCGACAATAAACATTAAGTTCAAGCAATATTTTTGTTATTGTTTCCAAAAATCCTTTAATTAGAGTTGTAGAACTAATGACATTGTGGCTTTGGTAATATTGGTTTGCATCTCGTGTTCTTCCTTGGCACTTGCGATAGCTACAACTGGTAAAGTTAGTTGGAAGGTAAGGCAGTACAACAGAGTTTCTTATTAAGATGTCTTGCGTGTTGAAAAAAAAAACTGAAATTCTAAGAATATACTTAAATACAGGTATCTTGCAATGGTCTGGAATAATGAGCGCATACCGATTTTGGAATTAAAAGGAGAGAAAAGAATGGCTAAGAGTAAGACATTAGTACAGATAACAGAAGACTAATGACAAGAGATTTAAATTAGTGCGGTATAGTTGTTGATTCAGCGAAAGCTTAATGCAATCTGTGTGGAGGGCTTCTTACACCCCTCTGTAACAGACCCAGTGAAACCCGACCCAGTGGAAATTTTGCCCCTACCCAGCGGATTTTTAGCCTCGCTACCATTCTGATGATGGCATTAGATGCTGCCGAAACATGTCAGTATATAGAATGAAGAGTATAATGATTGTTCGTAGAGTTGTTATAAATATATTTCTTGCTATCTAGACCTTTTGGTAACATAATTAAAATCTCATTGTAATTGTAACGGTCCTCTTCATCCCGTCATATGTATGGGAAATGGTCTATTTTTGTGCCTGATACGTCATATAAATGAACTGGAACCCTGTTCGAACGCAAATTTATTATCGTCGTTTTCCGCCGGAACGTTTGTTTCACAGATACCGTTGGTGGCGAGGAAGACCTTTGCCCAGTGGCTGTCAAAAGTTTATTTTGACGTTTAGGCAAATCTTTGCTGTTCTGAACTGTTTACAATCCGTTTTACTAATCAACAAACATAGGTAACATTCGACTTCGAGTTAAAAACTTGCCAAGGTACCGGTTTTTCGAGCGTACAAAGTGATAAAACTTATGGGCTTTTGCATCAAATATTTCGAAGATATCGTTCTAAAACAAAACCGTACCGTAAATGAGTTAACGCGACGTCCGTTTATCGTGCTCATTATCAAACTTTTAGAATTCAGAACTTTGTTTCTGTAATTACTGTATTATAATAAGTGTAAATAAATTCCAACCAATTGGCTACAGCTGAGACCGAGAACGCGTAAAAAACAATGACCGCTTTCCTATTATTCAGTAATGTATGGTATTTAGGGTGTTATCAATGGCCCGCGCACGATTGACGTAAATTACGCGGTATCATGAAATACAGACGATTTAAGAATATTAAAGTCGAATAAACAGCTAAATTTTGAGGGTTATTCAATGCCGGCGCTATTGACTCTTCCTGGATGGAACAGTGATCCACCGTAGCAGTTTTTTTATTTTCCAAACAGAAATTTATTAAAAACAAGTATACGGTCTAGATATTCGGAAACACGGTAACTATACTAAATCTTTTGGTAAGAAAAGGTTGAGAGGGAACAAAGGAGGAATCCGGGCGCGGTACCATGCAAACACAGGCTTCAACAAAAACATAAATTAGTTATTTTATCTCCAATCTTCATCTTTTTTTGGTTTGCAACAGCATGTAAACCTTAGTATTCTTTTTCATCATTTTTGTTTTGGTCATGGTTTTCAGTCTACATAAAGGCAAATTGAAATGTTATTTTAATATGGCAATGGAATAAATATGCTTTTAAAAAGTTTTATGAACGAAGAAAAGTTAGAAAGCGACCCGTTGCCAGTATGGGTAGGGTTGGGTTGCTATCTACGCTTCACATCAGAGAACTTCATAACTGTCACTGTGTATCTCCATTGATTAAATTCACAACGTCGTTCTGATTGGTTGAGTCGATCCCCTTTTTAACAGCTCGTATTCGTATGACTTTCTTTTGAGGCAATTTTCTGGTGAAAAAAATTTGCGGAAAGCTGATTGGCGGAAAAACTTTTATTTAATATTTTTAAAACATCGATTAAGCTTAAATTTAATAATGCTCCAATGCAAGCTTCCTTGGGTACCAATCACCCATCACTTCATATCCATCGCGCGTTCGTGGACAGTGTTCGCTAAATTTTGACTTAAGGAGTAAATAGGCCGAAAAAGTTTGAGTTCTTGTCAGGTTCCGTTGGCTGATGGTAAAAATTAAATCAAAAATATTAATTACATAAACAAACAAAACAGAAAATAAAAAAAAAATATGTTGCGTTATACGTATAAATTTATGTTTAAGATTTAGAATCTTATTTTTATTTTCTTTTATATTCTTGTTTAAATATGTAGATAAAATCAGTTTTCTTGCAGTTAAAGCATGCATGCTTACCATTTATTTTATATCAGCCCATTATTTTGTTCTGATTTTTCACCCATCAATCACGACATTTCAATGACGTAATTTGTAAAATGTTGCCGGAAATCGAGCCCGCGATCGAAAAGTACGTTTAGGAGTTTTACTTTCGCTGTTTATAATAATCTTGTCTGGTTTAGAAGTTCCTACTCGATTGAAATGATTTTTTCCATTATTAGAGAATCTTTTTAACAGTCTTTGAATATGGCAAGTGCATATCAACCAACCACGGAACCGGAGATTTGCGAGTCCTTGGAATCCATCGATGAAAAAACTACTTGCAATCCAATCCAGAGATGGGGAAGTGGAAAACGCCAACGAGAAATTGAGCAAACAACTGGCAGACACTCATCAAATTCGTCCGAGGAAAAACCAAGGAATGGATCGAGTGGAAGGTACGTATTTCGTGACTTTCGATATGGCAAAGCTGTGAGTGCCTTTGGAATGTGGCAAATTCCAGATCGCTAAAGAGATACTTTGCAATTTAATCGGTTCGAATATGAAGTGCTCTTAAGTTATCATTTGATTGGTGATTCATGATATTTGTTTTCTTCTCATTTTATCACGTACAATTTTGAATACTTAATGTTACATTACCTTAAAACTCTTAAAGGACATTTAATCTTTTTTTTTTCAGACCGTTACTTCGATCCTGTTTAAGCGGCCAGAACCCTCAGGTTGGTCTAACACCTTCAGGTTCTCAATTGTCTCTTCCAGCACCAAACACTGAACAACAACCAAGAATTGCCAATACAAATAAAGTCAGCCGCGTAAAAACCTTCAGAAAGTAAGTGTATTATCCGTATTTCACAAGTCATTATTGCAGCAGTTGCTCAAACGTAAACTCAAAATAAAAAAGTTATATTCGTATATGCCATTGCAAAGGAACGCATAAGGGAACATAATCTTTGGTCTTGGTAGAAACTCTAATCTTGTCTCGTAAATGTCGACGTTATGGTTTATTTGTGATGTGAAACCTTACGAACTTCCGGTTACAGGGTTTGTGGCTGGTTTTCGTATCCTCAGGTCGTCATTTTCTACTTTAAAATCATTTTGGCCGCAGTATGCGTTTCCATGATAACTTGTATTCAACAATTGTACCACACTCGTTCAACCAAAAAGAGTGCGTGATCCGCATAAAGATATACAAAAATAGAACTTTGTCAACATCTGCTTGTAAGCTGAAAACACAATGTAAGTTCGATTCTTTTTCAATTTTTGGGGGGGTTAGTATGTCGTGTGACGTTATTTTGACGGACGTTGCAGCGACTTTATTTATTCTAAAATGACAGACATTCCGAGCTTGCTTACAATATCACGAGTAATTGCTCCGACATAGCTATGAATAGACCGAAGGACATTAAATCTTTTAAAGATATCAGAAGTTGGGAACGATTTGGATGAGCAAACAACTCATATTTTTGAAGAGCCGAAAGTAGGAAGTTAATGCCTTATGTCCGCCGAACGGTAAGAATTGATACTTTCACATTCACTGATTCAGAGTTTAAAGGTATTTTATTCTACTCGTTTCCAAATAAGACTTTGTAGTTACAACCGAAGAAGACTAAAATAGCGGAACCTTCTTGGTTACAGATTTTCACGATTTACTAACAATTTATATCAACAAAAGACCAAGAAATTTAATATTTATTGTATTTGATAGGGATATAGAGGAGTTCAAATTTACTTTTTAAATGAAATTTTTTTATCTAAAAAAACTACAACAACAAATGATTAGATTGGTACATACATGCCAGTGGGAATTTGAACAGAGAAATTCAGATTGCAGTCCCAAAAGCAAAAAAGTCAGATCCAAGAAGTTATAGTTGTAAATTACTTGTTATATGTAAAACTATTCAAAATTCCATGATATAACAAATTAGTGGCTTAGATTTTGAAGGCTTTTTATACCGGTTGTTTGTTTTGGTAAACAGCTGTTATTAATATTTGAACGAAGGAAAATTTTATACAACTATAGATTTGCCATTTACAATCTTTTGTCTGAAAAAAATTAAACCGTTAACCACAAGAAAGAGTGGCTGTGCAATAAAGAATATTGGCAAAAGTACAACTTTCATTTCATTAAAACAACAATGAATCCTTTTCTATAAACTTTTATTAGGTTATTTTTGCTTTTCTAATTTCTTTTTCTTTCAGGGACCTTTTCCAGTAAGGGTCCCATAATCAAAATTTCTATCTGTAAGAAAATTTTACCTAGCAAATTATGTGAAAGTGAAATTGATTTAATGAAAACTTTGCCTGTGCCAATGTTAATTTTTTGCTATTTTTATGTTGTATTACTCAATACAACTTTAGATTTGTGCCAGAATAAAAAAGGGAAAATTATGAATTATTTCATCTCAAAAATTCATAATAAAACCACACTCTTGATTATCTACAGTTTGCAGTTTTTGTTAATTTTTTGAAACACATGTGCTGTTGCTGAAAAATACTTAAGAAATATTGTTTCAAAATTCATCTTTGTTTCAGTTTCTTTATTAAACTGTTTGCTCTAAATTTAAAACATTGGTAAATTTTGTTTTCTGTTCTCAAATACATTTCGTGCAGGTGTTAGCAATGGTTTATGGTTATGTGACAAGAGTGAAGAGAGTTTAAGTGTCTTCTAATTTTACTTTTCAATGACTAAGAATTGTCCATAAGTGGTAAGAGCATTGACCAAGAATGCTGTCAAAGATTTTCTTTTTTAAAATAGCCCTTTTAATCAAAGCTAACCTAATTCTGAAAAATATAGTTTTTTAATGCAGTTCTTGGATGGTGCTAGTAATAGACTTTTGAAAAAATTGCTATGCACAAACTAGCTGTCACAACTTCAAATTAAATATTAACTAATACAACCTTGTATATTGGATACAAAAATGGGAAGAAAAGAGCTTTGAAGCAATTTTCTGGGTAATGGTTGGTTTCATAATTGCCATATTTTCAAAACTACAGGACTACACAAATTGGAAATAAATTGTTATCTTTTCAATTTTTAGGAAAATTGTTCAAAGTGCCGAACAATTTTTAGGGCTTGGGGACTGTGATGAAGATCACATTAACTTGCAAAAGAAATGGACTCACAGAAGGCAAAGACATTTCAGTAAGCGCTATGGTCAGCTTATCCAGGATGATACGGTTGACGGCCAATCAATTACAGGCCCCAACCAGCTCCGCTCACCCTCAATCAAAGGATCAGTTGGTAGTTTTCATGAGACTACTGACCCAACCATATTTCGCACTGTGAGTCGACGAGAGTCAGTTGCCAGAATGGCCTGGAATGGACTCCGCAGCAGGCTTAAATCTGGAAGCCTTGTAAGTGATTTTTCAGAAAATTTAAAGGGCAGTGTATAATTTATTATGAAAAAGCTACTAAACTTTGGATCTTTATTTTAAGTGAAAAGAATTAAATACAGAATAAAACTTCCACTAAGGGGTTCTCTCTCCCTTTTTGCCCTTGGTGTTGGTGATATCAAACAACTGAAATTTGCTATCCCCTTTTGGTTTCTCCATATTTTTTTAAACATTCTAGCCATGTCAATTTTTTGGCTTTTGCTATATGTTCCTCCAGCTTTTCGTAGGATGTCTTCTCCCCAAATGTTCCTTGTGGTTCCATTCAAAAGCCACTTTGACAAAAACACCTCAGAGTTTGTACATTTTTTCCCTCAAAATAATTAGTTTTAGATCACAACCCCAGTCATGAGCATTCTCATACTGTGTTTGAAATGTAAAAGATGTGTCTCAACAGTGAATCAAAAAAATTTAGCATCTACCTCACTTGTGCTGAATACTGCAAGTTATTCAATATATTTAATTATAAGTAGGAATATCATTGGTATTCAATCTATTTTGAATTATTGCAGATCAGAGATATCCAACAAAAACCTGTGAGTTCATTATTGGAAGTGGGAAGAAGTTTTGCACCACATTCAGTAGTTGAAGAAGTCGAGGAGGGTTTTGATGAAGAAGAAAAGGTAAACCAAAAAATTTGGAATTTTTTTTTTCTTAAGTGATCAGAAATGGGTAAATGTGGCAAAGCAAGGTTTGTGCTGAGTGTGGTTGCATTATGGATATAAGGGGGAAAAGTGTGGCAGAGTAGGGTTGGTGGAGGAGAAATCTGGCAAAGCAATGTTTTGGATGAGTGCGGCAGAGCAGGGTTTTCGAAGGGGGAGAGTGGCAATCTAGAGTAAATAAGATTAGCATAGCAGAATACAATTGGTTGAGCCCCCTCCATTTGGTTAGGGGAAGTGTGGCAGAGTATAATTGATGGAGAATGATTGTTTCAGATAATACCTAGTGAAGGGGGATTGTCACAATTCACAGCACTAGGGGTGAATTTGGCAGAGTAGGATTGATTGAGGGGAACTGTAACAGAGTAGGTTGGTAGAGGGGAAGTCCAGCAGAGTATGGGGAAGTGTGGCAGAGTACAGTTGGTGGAGAATGATTGTTTCAGATACTGTGTAGTGGAGGAGAAGTGTCACAACTCACGGCATTGGGGTTAAATTTGGCAGAGTAGGTTGGTGGAGGGGAAGACTAGCAGAGTATGGTTTGATGAGGTGAACTGAAGAAGAGTGGTTGGTAGTGGGGAAGTGTCACATAATAGAATTTGGGGTGAATGTGGCACAGTAGGTATGGGGGAAGGAAAATGTGGCAGAATATGACCTGTTATGGAAAGGATTGGGTATGAGTGTGACTTGGTATGGATGGAGCAGGGGAAATGTGGCAGAGTATGGTTAATTTTTAGGGGGTGCTGGTGACTGAATAGGGTTTGGAGAGGGGGAGAGTTGCAAACAAGTTCTGGGTGTTTTGATACCAACATTGTTTTTAGCATTTAGCTAAATGCTCATTCTAATTATTATTTTGTATATCATCTGATGAGAAGTGTATTTTTAGTTTTGAATGAGGTACAATAATTGATAAAACCAACTCACAAGGGTGAGAAACGTCAGTTATATATTAAATTATTACATTTTCAATTCATCAGGAAGATGATGATGAAGTATTCTTTGATTTTGGACCTCGAAACCGAAGTAGCATGCTGGCACTGCATGATGTAGCCTTACCAAAAATTGACGAAGAAAAGCCAGAGGAACCTGCTGATGAGGCTTTTGGTAAAGATGAAGTAGAAGGGCCTCCTTTACCACAGTATGTTTCAAATTGAGATATCAGTCTCAACTTATTTAGTTTATTTGATAAACAAACCATAATACTGGGTTGTAAATTACAGAGTTCAACAGGGCATTTACTACAACCAGAGCTCTAAAAACAATTTTGCACACCACTACAAGCCCTACTGAACAAAGGTGAGTGATTTTCAGCCCACCTGTTAAGTTTTTTCAGGGAAAGGCCTTGGTAACAGTTGATTTTGTTGCTTGTCATATCAGTGCAGCAAGTATCCATGGACATCAGTTGGCTATGAGACCAGTAAAGCATATCACACTGTCTTAGTCTTTTTTACATCTAAACCATAATCACCCAAAAATGGAATTTACAAGTCTTTTTAGTAATAATTAAAAGCTTACATAAGTGCAGCTTTCAAACGTTGCTTTGGTAGAAAAACAGCTCGTCAAATCAGTACAGCTAGTACCCGTGGTCATCGCTTGGCTGTGAGACCACCAAAGCCTAAAAATTCTAACAGAAGGCAATATGGTAAAGGTCTGGTTGGGAGGATGTTAAACAGAACAATAAGGAGAAAACGTCTTACAAGTGAAGTGCGGAAACAGCTGGAACATATCACAGATCACAGGTTTGACTGTTTAAAATTATTGTTTTTAACCTATTTTATTTTATATTATTTTCAATTGATTTTTTATATTTAATCAAGTTTGTCATACTGACAATACAATGAAAATAATCTAAATTATATGACAGGACAGTAGTAGAGGGAACTGAATTCCCATTCTAGGACTTCTATTCAATACTAATAAAAACCTACTTAGTCCTAATACTTACTGATTGACCACTAAGTTGCTTGCTTGCTTATTTATACTCTATTCAGTCCTTTATCTCAAAGTTGGAGCACCTTTATTTGTTCTTGTTAAACTTTTTTTGCCCTTCTAGTTTTACCTCAGTTAACCTTAATATTCCTTGCCAAAATGTTGCTTGAATGAATGGCCCTATTTGTTTTTTTTTTACTTTTCTTGTCTAGTATTATTTGACCATGTTCATGTACACCTTATATTTATCCAGTACTTTTTTTTCTGCTACAGCTAGTTTATTGGCTTGTTTTCTGATTCTTTTCATGTTTATGACCAACGTTTTCTCCAACTTAATTCAAGACAGAAAAGTAAATGGCCACTTTAAGTGTTTGGAGGCACTTTTCCACTTTATTGATATTTCAAATTGGCTTTCATGACTTACTTAAAAACCTACTTCTTGAATTAATGATCATATTTGCTACAGCAGCACACAGCTTCTCTTTTTGTTAATCAGGCCTTCCTGATAGATCATGCCATATGTTCTTATCTAACGTAAGAACTACTTGCATTAAACTGATTTTGTCACCTGATTTGAAACTTTTTACAGGCCGTACTTTACCTACTGGGTGTCCTTTGTTCAAGTTATTGTACTGATTGTGACACTCTCTTTGTATGGAGTTGCACCTATAGGCTTCACCAAAACCAAGCGTGCTGATGTGGTGAGTTATGTGGTTTTATATCAATCATTCAAAGTGAATCATTTTTTAAAAAATGTGTACTTAAGGTCAACGAAATACCTTGCAATGCAGACGACAATAAATTCAGCAAAAGTCTTCATTTACCTAGATACTCTGATTTGTTATATCAGACCATGCAAGCACCAAAATAAAGAGCCAAATTCTGTATTCAAGGGAAAAGCCTTTCCTGAACCAACTATTTTACATTCGGTTAAAAGGAAATATTCTATTTAAACTTTTCTGTATTTTATCAGTTACTTGTTAGCAATAGTACACTGCCTTATACATATATTATGTATTATTTGTAACTGGTAACAACTTACAATAGACTCTTACATCTTGTCTTTTTTAAAAAAGGTGATTATTAATTCATAAATCTGAGTGAAAGTGTAATAAATGTGTTTTCGCTGTGTGGATGTTCCTTGGTTCCTGCCATGAACATTGAATTTTTCTAGTTTTCAAAAAGTTTTAACCTTAAAACACTAATCAAGCTTGCAGACCTTAAGCATTTTATTACTGAGAGAGAAAATTTGTAAAAAGTGTTTTGTTAAAAAAACGGGGAAAAAACGAGTAAAAACCAAACCGGATGATTTGTGAGCATACAGTTGTCTCAACGTATGTACTTCATTCTCATTAAAAAATGAATGCTTTAACTGTAATAAGGTTTAACAAAAACTGGGTTTGTTTCTATCTTGTTGGTCTTGCACATGTTTGACATAAAATTCCTGATCTTACTTCTCATAAATTTGTTTCAGATACAGCGAAGTCGAGGTGGAGGTCTGGTGTCTGAACGTATCGAAGATGCAGAACCAGACAATTTCTGGATTGGTCCTGATCAGGTTTGTTTTTCTTTATTCATTGTGCCATTGTGTGCTTTTCTCTATTTTAATTTTGATAATGGACCGATGAGTCAAGTAGCCCTATAAAATTGCCATTGTATACTTAACGAAAAATCTTCTGAACGTTTAATGAATCAATGTACCTTTTTCACGGTTTAAAATATTCTTTTGTTTGCATTCAAATTTGCCCTCCCAGCATCGTTCATAGGTTTTTAAATCAAAAGAATATTTTAACCAAAACGAGGCTGGTAGGACAAATTTGAATGTGAAGAAAAGAAATTTAAACCGTTGAAGTGGCCTATCATGAAAAATTGCTGTTTTGTGCATAACTAAATAATGCTATATCAGTTTTAGGAAGTTTTTAGACCACTCTGAATTAAAGCTACAGTGACATCTACACTTAAAACAACTAATCAGTTCTCATTACTAAGAACTGTGGCATAAAAAGCGTTATAAATGAAGCTATCTTGTCTCTATGACTTTAACACCGGCATAGAAAAAAGTTTGCATAGGTACTCTAATTAAAGTCATCATCGTCATCGTGATCATCATCACCCTCTCATCAACGTCATCAGCAGCAGTATCATCACCATCATCATCAACATCACCATCATCATCACCATCATCATCACCATCATCATCATAATCATCACCATCATCATCATCACCATCATCATCATCATCATAATAATCACCATCATCATCATCATCATAATCACCATCAGCATCACCATCATCATCGTTTTCATTATCATAACATTCATCATTATTAGGGAGCAACCGTTTTAACCCAGGCTGTTATTATTTTTTTTGTCATCTAGAAATCTCTAATTGCTCTGGGAGCAAAGTACGCACCATGCATGCGAGTAGATAACATTCTCATGAAAGAGATCAGAAAAGAGAAAGCCATCGAGGCAGAAACTGGTTGCTGTATAAAGACCGACGGTTCAGGATGCATCCAGACATCTGAGAAACTTTGTTCTGTAAGCAAAAAAATCATTATTGTTTTGAACTCGCATCAGAAAGGTTCCGATGTATGCATGGGTTCTTTGAACTTGTATTGAACCATTTGCTCTTTAGTCCGTATTTCAGTTCTGTGTTTGGCTGTATATTACGATTTCGTTTGAAAGATCAACTATCGTTAAAAGTTTAGCGATGTCAAAACCTTATTTGTACAAAGAAAATTAGAAGAAATCTTGACTTTTTTGTGTATTCGGAGTGTCATCTTTGGTTTGCCCAGCAATAGACTTTATGACTTCAAGCTATGTTTTGTGATACTCAAGTTGCAGTTAAATCGAATATTTTTGTTTAGATGTTATCTTTTTTAAAACCTAGACCTGCTCTCACTTAACTTCATATCTGAACAAAAAATTTTTCTCATTTTTCAGAATTCGTTTGCGACTTTTAACTACAATACAACTGGTGGAGATCCTGATCGAAAAGAACGAGTCGTTTGTGGCGAGGATCCAAAGTAAGTAAAAAGTAAATGGGTTTTGTTTTTATTACCAAACGTTTTGGACTCAAAGGACGACTTTTCTGTTTTTGCTTGCTGTGTATGAATTCATCCGATCTATGTTTCTGGTTTTGCAGAATCTTTTATCATAGTCATCTAAACATTAGTGTAACTGGTTTTGTACCGCGGCTGATTAAATTAATCAAATTCAGGACTCGACATTTACTGTCATTAAGTGTTTTGAGTTAGTTGCCGATCGGGCCATTAAATTAATTCGAAATTTACTGGCCCAGTAAAAATTGTACTGGCCCCACTTTGTTTCATTCGTTTTATGTAGTCCCCTTTGGCAGAAAACATTTTTTGCACGCTGTTTTTGCTTTCCATTATCCATGATACTGATGGACGACAGATTTTACAAACTGACTTTCAAAAAAGTTGCTAGCCTCATCGGGCCACAAAATTTTTGTGGTCCATACAGGCCCGAAAGGGCAAAAATGCTTTGGGTCCATCGGGCCAGGCGTCAATGTCAAGCCCTGAAATTCAATCAGAATAAGCGTTGTACACTCTTTGATGGCACTGATGGACTAAAATTCACTTGTTCCCAACAGCTGTGGCTTTATAGCACAGTTGGTAAGAGCGCTACACCAATAATTAACAATTAGAATACGAGCTCGCAATTTCTATCGCCTGATAGAATGACGAGGGCGAAGCCCGAGTCATTTTA
>JAOEHV020074499.1:3297-16294 GCA_025447995.2 Isaurus tuberculatus
ATGAGACACCCTAAACGTTCAATAGGCACCCCCTCTCTCCTGTCAAATGAGACACCCTAAACGTTCAATAGGCACCCTCTCTCTCCTTTCAAACGAGACACCCTAAACTTTCAATAGGTACCCCCTCTCTCCTGTCGAATGAGACACCCTAAACGTTCAATAGGCACCCCCTCTCTCCTGTCAAATGAGACACCCTAAACGTTCAATAGGCACCCCCTCTCTCCTGTCAAATGAGACACCCTAAACGTTCAATAGGTATACCCCCTCTGTCAAATGAGACACCTTACATGCTCAATAGGCACACCTACACTCGATTAAAAATTGAAAAATAGTATAAAAGTAACATACAAGGGTAACTGTTATAATTAATGCTAATGAAGAAAAATAAGTTTTCGAACGTGAGTTGCAAGTACAAGGCACCCGAGATAGCTTTCGAACAAGCAAAAAGACCTGAAAACTTGAACATACGTTGTTGGCAAGAGTAGGGGCACTGCTTGGGAGACTGATGGGTTTGTTTTTCCGTCGTCGTCGACCAGACAAATTGTGTATCCCATGATACATCGCGGCGCCAGCCATACAAAATACCCAGTACTTGCACTTTCTAGGTTGAGAAATTTAGCTTTATTACAAGAACTTTTAAACTGATACGTTTAATAATAGGCAGGCGTTTAACAGTGAAGATTTTAAAGAATAGGAGAAATACGTTCTTTTCGTTTAAATCTGGTAAACGTTTGCCGACTGAGTTTTTGATCTCTCATAAATGCATTTGTTTCCTTGAAAAAAATGTCATGAAAATTATCTAACGCATTTTTAAATAAACATCGAAAGTCGCCCGCAAAAATATAGGAATCGGTAAGCTGGTTCGTAAAGGATCACAAAAGTATCTAACACACAGAAAAGTTTTTTTGTTTGGTTTTATTCAATCACACAAGGCACTTAAATTTTTAAGATTAGGCCACATAAAAAAAAACAGTTGGTTAACGTAATCGCCCGCCCACAAAAAAGGGCTCACTCAGGGATTTTTTAAAATTTTTATTTAAAAGAAAAACAACTTTTATCGACCATAAAAACAGTAGAAAATCGTGAACTTTCTCGACTTTTGTGTTTTGTTTGAATCATATTGTTAAAAATATATAAAAAATTTCAAGAAATATCTGTACTGCGCAAGTAAATCCAGTTTCGAACCTAAAACCAATGAATTACAAAATAGTATAGATAAAAAAAAAACGTCCGCCAGCCCGCTTTTTGACAAATGCTAAGGGCGCTAATCGTCTTTTTTCATGAGGCCTTACAGCATATCAATAACGAAGTTTCGCCATTATCTAACAAAAAGTTAAGAAAATAAACTAGAATAAATAATACTTTAATATTGAAAAGATTTTTTAAAAAATACTGAAGTGCGTCGCCGGGTAGGTAAAACAATGGATTTATACAACTCTTATTTGAACTGTTTAATAATCATCGCCATTAGCGGACATTTTGAGAGTTATCCTTCGCGTTGATCTGGCGAGGTGTTAACTCTCGAGACGTAACTCGGCTATGGTAAAATATTTTAACCTAGAGTTGATTATATCATGAAGAACAAGTTAGATTCAGTTGCAAGGTTTGGTGGCTTTCAAGGCCAGTTTAATTATCGCTCACTGATAGTGTGGCTTAGCAAGAAAGTTCAGCCTTACCTAGTTTGACAAAGTCTCAAATCCAGTCAATTTGGAAAAAGCAACTACGCTAAAAAAATAACTCTCTAAAACACTATAGGAATTGATCGTTAGACTTTCAGAATCGAGATTTCTAAAATACATACATGTTATTCTTGCAATATTCCACTAAGATTTACAAGATAGTAGTTGATTTGGCCAAAGACAATCTTATTATAATTAGTACTTAATAATTAAGTCCCAAAAACTCTTGTATATTATTGTTGTTTTGGTCTTCCCACTGCTTGCCAACATCTAACATCCTCCACCATACCAAGCATGTTAATTGCAGAGAAGACCAACACCACAGCAAAGGGGATCAAATAAAGTGGCACAACAGGAGCATGAGTCATAAGAACTCCAAACGCAAATGACCCATAAACTAACGATGGAGGTATTTTTGGGAGCCGATGGAAGCTGAATCGAACAATATTGAGGCAAAGTATAGAGGATATGTAGGCTGTAGGATCAATCTTGAGCCTGTATGACACATTTAGGTTTTTCACCCAAACTGCAAGAGTTGCTAAATTCATGCAAATCGTAAAGATCACAATGCAGTAGACAGTTAAATAAAAATTACACATGCTATTGAAAAACTTGATTATCTGTGAATTTGGCTTTGAAGAGAGTCTCTTGAAAGCTTGCAACTTTGCTTCAGCTCGGCAGGTCTTGAAAACAAAGAGAACAAAGGCAAGCATCAAAGCGACAGCACCACAAACATACAAAGACAAAAATGTCAAAATAACTGCAATGCAAATTTCTGAAATGATCACTAACTTTGTACTTTCTTTTCCAATAAAAGCTTTAGTTCCAAAACCAAAGATCATGCCCCCTAGTCTCATTAATACTCCTCCCCACACAAACATGACCGTTGTGATCAACGCTGCTGTGAAGGAGACAAACACAAGTGGCAAAATCCAATCAAATGTTCTCAGGTCATGGACAGCTGGAAGCCAACTTTGGTGTCCACTTTCCTCATTATAAACAAAAAATGAGAGTATAAGTTGAGCAATAAGAAAATGTGCTTGTAATAATAAAAGCAAAATTTTTAAGCTTTTTGAAAAGCCTGAAAGAAGTTCGAAAAAGGAGGGGCAGTATCCCTCAGTGGCTATAACTGACAGTTGCCATGACAACACCAACAGTAACATTGAGTAAATCCATGCTGGAATCTGAACAGAATAGAATCTAAAAATATGTCCTAATGTCTGACGTGTGTCTACTTTTCCTGTTACAGTATAGGAGCATTCTTGTTGGGTTAACAGATGAATCTGAACTGATTGCTGCAACCATTTAGGTTTTGGATGGTGCAATTTGATCTGAATTTTCATTTTACTTGTGTTTGAAAAGAAATAAACATCTTCTTTAAACCAAGGTACATGTAATCGACCGGCAAGTACTCTCTCTTTATTCTCTTCCTCACACTCTGTTGTAGTAACATCAAAAGTATAAACCTTCCATGCCTTCGATAACGAGGGTATGGTATAGTTTAAAAACACTGCATGATCACCTGCCATGATTTCAAAGCTCGTTTTTGTGTAAAACCATGGAAGTTCAAGCTCTTGGGAAGAATGGTGAGAATCAAGAAATTCAGTCCAAATTTTTATTGTTGAGTCTCTGGGATTTGGATTGTAAACAACAAAATGAGAAAACTTTTGTTTTTCATGAAGCTGAAACACTGCAAGTTTGAGAACTGAACCCATCACTGGGTAAGACTGGACATAGGCAGACAAAGGCACCAAGTTGTTACAAGCCTTTCCAGACATCTTTTTGCAGCCAAACAACCAATACTCTGTGTTAAGATTTGTCACAGCAGTAAAATGTGTTGATGTTCTGCTTGGAAAAGCATAAAATTTTTTCCCATTCTTAGCAGCTCTTGATTTTGTGTTGAACTTCCAAAAATCATCCTTGATTAAAACTACAGATCTGTTCTTAAATGTGTCTTTGACTTGATCTTTTTTGGAAATTTTCGGTTTTACAAGTGATGAAAAATAATGTCTTGCCACTTGCATTCTAGTGTTTTTATCCCTAGAAATTTGTCGAGTGGATGGGTCAATCATGTCAAACAGTGCTCTGTTGATTACCAGTACTAGTTGTTTGCACCAACACAGACAAAGATGATCAATAGTAACCCAAACGTTTGGCACAGCTGTCGAAACTACACTGATTGACAGGTTGGTTTCTGCAAGCCCTGTAAGAGAAGTTATGCCAGGTCGAACCAATACATCATTGGTGCCTCCACTAATTGACACCGTCACTACATCCTTCAGAGATGAGTTCTTAAAATTCAACTCTTTTAACCAGAACTTGTTCACATTTTCATAAAAGCTATCCAAGTAAGGGTCAAATGAAACTACAGGGTGTTGGTGCGGACTGCCTAAAGTTATGATTGTGTGGGACTGAGAGCTGTCAAAACCTGACAGTGCAAACTGAGCTCTTGCTAAGAGTCCACCCATTGAGTGACCAATCAGAACAATGGATTTTGGAGGGTACTTTGTGTTGGAATATAGTTTGAAAATACGCGAGATACACAAACGGACAAAAAACGCCTGTTGTTCAAGAAACCCGCCAGCGATTCCCGAAAGACTTTCCGCCAAGTCAACAGCAAAATAGTTGAAGTGGTATGCACTTTGTTCTGCCTTTCGCAGAGCCACAGACGCCAAAGAACGCACCTGTTTGTAACTGCCGGCATTGCCTGGAATGAAAAGAACCGGAATACCACTCAATTGAAAGCGTCTGATCCTATCCGAGTACTCCCCTTCGCCATACAGATACAATTTGTAACTAGGAAATCTTTTGGTGATTCTCTTGCCAAGGGAAACAGGAAGATACTCTGGATATTCGTACATCCACGTCATTTCACATCTGTTGTCTTCAGGATTCATGAAGAACTCTCGCAAACCAACGTATGAAAAGGCGGCAAAAACGGACAGCACTGTTATAAGAATCACATATTGTCGTGAATTTACAGTACTAGAGAGCAAAACCATCTTGGAAAAACTGAAGAGTTGAACAGATAAAGCTTACAGTTGTTTCCGAGTCCAGAAATTTAGTTTCGAATAACTCGCTTGCTTGTTTTATCCTCCATTCAAAACAAACTTTGCCAGGCGAGGATGCGCAGCTTATGGCTCGGTTACAAAGCTAAAACAAAGATGGCGGGATTAATGAGTTGACAGCCTTTTCTGCAAGTTTTCGAAAACGTCGAATAGCAGTTGTTTTTTTATGAATCTAAACAAAAATGTCAAGTGGAAGAGTTCGTTTTTTATGCGAAAATGACAAATCTGTTCTCATAAACAACTTTGAGAAGCGAGGCTGGGTTTCGTGTGCAGCAGAGGAAGATTGGAACTTCTACTGGTATTAGTCCTTTCCTTTAATTATTTTTGTAATTATGAATTATGATGAATCTTACTTATGAGTCTTCAAAAAATTTTTCAACGTTTATTTTAAAAAAGTGTGTGTGCTCATACTAGTGCTCAGTGTTTTGAAAAAGGAGGTAAATACAACCCCAATTACTAATCAGTTTTCATGCGACAGTGCAGCAAGATCGTAAGGAAACTGTCAGCGTTTTTTAGCGACATTAAATTTAAGAATATATAGACATTAATACTAAATATATGTATAAACATTGAACTGAATGAAAAACTCTTAAATAGGATTGAACCGAATCAATTTTGAACGCACTGAATATGCTACAAACGGCTTACCATTATGCACCTATCAACGTTAAGCCGGAGGGTGGGGGGGGGGGGAGGCCGGGCATAGTATGTGAGGCATTTGAACTCAAATTCAATTTTTCTTCAAATTCCCCACCCAGGGGCACATGGATGTGATCAAAATAGCACTAATATGCCCTCCTCCTAGAAGGTGTCATGAGCAAATATATATCCCATATGGGGGGTCCAAAACTATACATATACCAAGCACCCACATTCTATTTCTATTTGCCAGCAACACCGCGGAAAAATTTCAGTCAAATGTCTCAACCCATGGCCCTGAACATTTCAAATGGCCCAACCACATGCAACCACGGTTCAAATGTTTTGACCCGGGGCCTGCGAACACAGTCAAATTTCCCCACCTTTGACTGTTACTTGGAGTCAAACCTCCAGCTTAACAATGATAGGTGCATTAAAGAAGACAGAAATTATTTTCAGACATCCGAGGCCAAAGTTATTATAATGAAAATTTATTTGTTTTATTACTTTTGTTATATTTGTCCAGCTTTAGTGCTGTTTTCAGTTATCACACTATGTTTTCTTAATTATTGTAACATAATATTGTTCTAAACAGTTATGTTAACCAGTCTTGGTATTTTAAATAGTTGTGTTATTGTATAACAGTTAGATTCTTTTTGCTTCCTAGTTCAGTTATAGTTATTGTAGATTTTCTAATGGTGCTGTTGCAGGGCTTCTGTTCAAACAGTCAGAGCAATCTTCAATGTTGAAACTGGATACAGACTAGGGGATGATCAGTATGTAGAAACACTTTGTAGCTATTATATCAGTTTTAGTCAAAAAAGCAAGTTGAAGTATTTTTATTAATACAGATTTATTACAGAGGTGTGCTGAACATTTCTTGTATCTACTTTATTTGTCACAAGATCGTTGATTAGTACCTTAAAAACAATTATAATAGTTATATTTTATTAGTGTCAGTGCCAGAGAGGGGGATGGCTATCCCCCTCCAAAAGAATTACTTTTTGCGGGGCAATGTCCTCCCCCCCCCCCAAAAAAAAAAAATTATTGTCAGTCTTAAAGTATTTGTGAATGTGGGCGCATTCTTGAGGTATTTATAAAATCACAAGAAAAAACAGAGAAACTATAAAAGACTTTACATCTATAAAACTGTAACATTTTGAATTATAATTTTGAATTGGTTCTGTTCCATTTTAAAAAGATGTACTCTCATGCAGACAAAAGATTAACTATTATGTTGAATGGGCTGGACCCCTTAGATTTCTTGTTTTTTCTATCCTTGAAATTCTGCCCCACCCCCCACCCCACATTAAATTTTTGCTGCCATTGATTATGGTCATTGTGAATTATAAGTTAGAGAACTCAGTTTGTCTCAATGGTTAACTAAAGGCTTTTATAATTAACTAAAAGTCTTATGCCACAAAATATGTATATTGCAAAATGCTTAAAATAATAGTGTTCCAATAGAAGTACTAGTGTCACAGAACTGACAAGTGTTAATTGGTGTTACTGCTATAAGTATAAGTACAAAACTCACTCTTAATACTGTACATAATATATTGACTTGAGTTTTTATTTCAGGGTAATAAATCACTTTCCCAACCATTATGAGCTAACAAGGAAGGATTTAATGGTAAAAAACATCAAGCGTTATAGAAAAGAGCTGGAAAAAGAGGGAAGCCCACTTGCTGAGAAGGATGAAAGTGGAAAATATACTTATTTAGGTAACACTAAGTACTGTATCATTGTTGCATTGCTATTGTTTCGTTTTGTGGGTAATAAACATTTTAAAATTGGGAATGGTAAGAAGACATACTAAGGGAGATGTAAATCTGCAAAATCTAATTTTTATAAAAAGTTTCCAAAATACTACTAAGTACAATTAAAATACTAGTTTTTACAATGTAACTATGCTTTCTTTGATCTTTTTTGTAAATTAATTAAACTATTTTAAATTATATAAAGTTCTAAAACTTTCATTTGCTTTTAAGTGGTTGGAGCTATTAAAAAATACACTGGGCAGATATTTAATAAGTTAAAAGTACATACATATATTTTTATTATTTATTTAATTTATATATTTTAGTATAAAAACACTTAATTTTTAAACAACTGAAATTTTAAATTACCAAAAACCTCATCCTTTTCTTAATTACCATGAACTTTCAAGTAACCTATCACAAGTCAAGCAACTAGCATTTAGATATAGCTTGCCCTGTTGAGAATTTGACACTTTTCCAAAAATATAACAGAACCAAACAGTTAGGGTGCTTTAAGTAAAAAAAGCCTCTGACACAAGATAATATATTAAGTTCTCTTTGTACTTAAACTTGGAAAGACAGTTTTTTACATTTAATTTTTTCTCATCTAAAATATGCTCACTGATGAACAATTGTGATCAACTAACAAACTAAGGTCAGTGGTTTTAATGAACTTTCATTTTTAACTATAACTTGCATAATAGTAAGTACTAAATAAAAAGTAAATAAAAGTAAATAAATTCATACTTGCCAGAATATGCAAACGTCTTATGGTTTCTGCTCCTTCCCAATTAAAAAAATAGTTACCTTCTATTAGCAACAAGGATGATGTTGAATCTAGAGCCTTAAAATTTAATAAAAGTTAGCACTCTGACAAGTTTTGCAAACCTTGCTTATCAACAGATTTCATCCCTGTGACGTACCTGCTTCCTGCTGATTATAACCTTTTTGTTGAGGAGTTCAGGAAGGCTCCATCAAGTACCTGGATCATGAAACCCACTGGAAAATGTAACTGAACTTACTTGTGACTTTCGTTACTCCCTCCAATCTTTCCATTAAATTTTATGTTATAGTTGAATTCGTTAAAGAGACCACTAAGCATCTTCTACTGTATAGCTGGTCAGGAGCCCACATCTAAATATAATCAGTAATAATTAATTAATATACAAAATGAAAGCAAGTGGATGCATAAGCCAAGTTGGAAATAAGGGGACTTGGCACTATGTTTGTTTTTACCCCAAAAAAATACAGGAGGGGGAAGGGTTAACCCTTAAAAGGTTTAAAGGCTGTTCTTTCTGATGGTCAAATTAGTCTAGACATACATTAATTTCCATTTCCAGTCCATTATTATAAAAAATTATTACAATTATTGCAGCTCTTTCAGTCTTGTGCAACAAAAAATAGTGCTTAACACCAATTTTATCTACTTAATATTAAATAATATTTAAAAGCATCTAATAAAATCATGTTGTGACTTCAATTGCAGCTCGAGGAATTGGAATCTTCCTCATAAATAGGTTGTCTCAACTCAAAAAATGGTCTAGGGATAGCCGTGGAATGCCGTAAGTAATTTTTTTCTGGACAGGTGTAAATAATAATTATAATAATTATATAAAAATAATATTAACCCAATGAATTTTGGTATTAGTAATTTAATGCTACTATAAAAATAGTAACATCATTTGTTAACCTCTAGTTCTGAACAAATTACATACGTAGCCCATGGTTCCATGGTTTATTTACAGATATTCCTTATATCAAGGAAACCGTTTTAAAGTTTGAAACTTATATTTTTTGGCCAGGAACAAAAACTAGCTTTACTGTTTCAAGCGCCATTTGAAGATTTTTTGGCCATGATTTTTAATGGTAGCTTTTTGTGCAAAATATATAATATGTATAGGTTGGGTACCTGTAAGCATCTGTAATTATATACCCTCAGAGAACCCAACACCAATCTGTTTGATTCGAGCTTTGAAGATTATTTGAAACTTTCTAAATATTTTTAAAGTGTAGATCAGACTATAAAAGCACACAAAAGCAAGAACTATAAATAATTTATTTTATACAAATTTAGAATAAAATAAGTCAAAATAATGCCAAACTGATAATATCAAACTTTGTTTGTCACCGACTGAAGTATTCAGTGATCGATCCTCTGCACCTTTTCCTTTGTTCATGTTTCAGGGTGGTTCATGCAACAAACAAAGATGCCTATGTCATCTCCAGATACATTGACAATCCTCTTCTTATTGGTGGCAAGAAGTTTGACTTGAGGCTTTATGTTTTGGTGACTTCTTTTAGACCATTACGATGCTATTTGTGAGTAAAAATGCTTGCAAGAATAAAATATAAACACTGCCATAGATCTCAACATGCTCTGCAAGTGATGTACATTCATGAACAAAGATACATTCATTACAAATGCCAAGGATATAATGGAGGCAGTGTGGTTCAGTGGTTAATTTCGGCAATTGAAAAGCTCCTTTGGGGAGTTGCCAATAAGTATTTATTATTATTATTATTATTATTTATTATATAATAATTATATTGTTATAGAAAAGAGGGATCCAGGGCCTCATCCTTTTGAGTGATAGAAGGCTAATGAGCGTAAAATTGAGTTAATACTGACAACATTCAGTATTAAATTTGCCTATAAGCACTTTGATACTGAAAATTCAAAAAAATGTTACCTTACTGGCAAAGATGTCAAACATTTGATTTTTTAAATCTTTGTAACTGAAGCTGCCGGGTTAATCTTTAAATAAATACAGAATATCCATCTTCAATTTAGTTGATCTGATGAAGGAAAAAGTTAGCTTGATCCATACACTACACTTTTAAAAGGTTAATAACATCAAATTATCAACCTCAAGTTACCTAACTTACTCAAAGTACTCCAAACCTCCCTTAATTTGATCCATCATGATTAGTTTATAATGTACTAAGAAATGGGATGTTTAAGACACTTATTGATGTTTTCTGGCCTTTTCATTCTAAAATAACATTTTATTGCCATTTTTTTACCTCAGCAGCATTTTTACAGCTTATGTACACTGTAATTACAGGATTTGCAAAATCAAAGTTTAAGTCTTTAAAAAGTCTGACATTACACCTGTCAGTTTTGGAAATATGTAACTGAATTATATACTAACTACACTAACCAAGACCTTTGCATGCATACAATATGTGATCTGTCTTTCTTCTCTTTTGCTACAGGTACAAACATGGCTTTTGTAGATTCTGCACAGTCAAGTACAATGCTAATGTGAACGAACTGGATAACATGTTTGTTCACTTGACAAATGTAGCCATTCAGAAAACAGGGGTACTGTACTTTTTGTAAAATATCTATTTTGATCTAATTTTACAAGTATCTGCAAAGTTTTATTTTAAAATCTGGGCATTCCAGGCTAATATATGAGGCTGTTAATTGAACTGTTGTATCTATTGAGGGTGAATTAGTCTTTTCTTATTCAGGTGGGTACTGTATCCATCAAGGCTCTGTCGTGCTGCAGGCTTTGCCATTTATTACTGTCATGTATGATTTAAGTGAGAGATTGGTCTTTAATTTACTAGATGCTCTGTTCAGCTAATTTTATCAAAATGGGTGAGTCAGTTGATGAGGTAACGAAGAAGTATGGAAAACAGAAGAAGTCTTTGGAAGAGAAAGGTTTAAGGTTTAATGTTGGAAAGACAAAGGAAAAACAGCTTGAAAGATTTAAAATGGACTAGTTCTCCTAGGGTTGATCCAAGCGAGGTCTGTCAAAAGAGAGTTAGTCAGCTGGGTTCTATTTATTTCTTACAGTGATAGCAGGTGGATCACTGGTGGTGATCCAGGGGAAGTAATTTTCTGTCAGCCACCACTGATACTTTTGTCTGTTTAGAGTCAAGGATGCAACCTGACGCAAAAGGTTGAATTCAGAAGTTAGTGAGCATTTTGGAAGGAAATTGATTGCTTCTTTTACTTGGATGACATGCTGGGGTCTTATTAGCGCTTAAACCCACGGTCCCAAAATGAAATTAAATTACATCCTGTTACGTAATAACTATTTTACGCCTGTTCCGCTTTCTGCATACTTTGCGGGTTAGTACTATAATTGTAAATCCTTAGTTCGGATATAACTACAGGCATTGATTGTAATAAATTATTGTAAAACACCCTGATGAAGTCTGCATTAATCGGACGAAACGCGTAGGTGAAATAAATTTTGTTTTACAATCCAAACTCGTAGACGTGCTGCTCACTAGTCTATCTTTTTAAAAAAAGTTTTAAAAAATTGGCGATGTTTCATGGTATGAGTGCTTGATTTCGTAGTAACTAGAAAAGACAACCTGAAAACTGACTGTGAATATTTTGGTGAGACTTAGTAGGAATGTGGATAGGTGCATGCAATTTTTAAACTTCATTTGGCATTTTAAGAGGAATTGTGCCCCCTTTAGCTTGAGCTTCTTGTTAAATACAGAATGGATTGTGACGCATATTTCACAGTTTCCGATAAGTAAAAATTTAGTTAATTTGATATGAGATTGTCAGCTTTATAAAAATAGGGAACTAATTATGACTTGACCTAAACACTTTAGGAAGAATACAATGCAATTCATGGAGGAAAATGGACAATCAAGAACCTAAGGTTGTACCTTGAAGGTACACGTGGTAGAGAGGTTAGTGGATTTGTTGAATTCACATAATTTACTAGTCTTATAATAATCAGAAGAATAACAGCAGCCTATATTAAATGGAAAAAGGACTTAGTATGCCTAAAACGTTCAAATTGAAAATATAAAAGACCATTATTAGAACTCTCGTAACGTATGGAGCGATACATTGGACTACAGAAAGAAAGAAGAATGCTACCTACAAGAAACAAGATAGATTCATGAGATTTTTAAGGAAAGTCAAAGATGTGATGTCCATAAGACATCTGGAGAGAAACCATGAAATTAAAGCAGAAGAAAATTTATGTGGATAGAATAACATCAAAGATTAGAACGTCAAGGTAAAGATGGTACAGACATGTGCAGAAAATTGAGACTTTAGCAACTTGGTGAAGTTAGTCAATGAGATGAAGATAGAGAGAAGGACAAGTGGAAGGCCGGTATTATTTAAAGTACATTGATAACATCGGGAGTGATATGCAGGATGTGAGAGAGGAACACAATCTTTAAGCAACTCGAGCCCTATTGTGAAGGAAGATATACAGGCAACGTTATATTTGTTTTTTTTGTTAAAAAAGGAATTTTAAAAGGTTTATTGAGATCCCCCATTGAAAACACTTTTCCAAAATATTTACTCCAAATTGAACTTCTTTAATATTAAATATATTTTGTAACTTGCTCTTTTCTTGATGATAGCTTACTGAAAAACTGTTTGATGACATGAACTGGCAAATTGTGCATTCACTCAAAGCAGTACAGGTATGTATGAGTTTATTCATAGAAAAACTCTCATGTTAACGCTGAGTGCCACTGGTATCCAACAGAGTCTTGCCTTAAAAACTTGAAAACGTCTGAAATAAAATACACAAATTCAGTAATAAATCGAAAAAGTCCATTAAATGGAAATGAAAAAAGTCTCGATTGACGGCGATGGATACAAACACTTAATTTAGTTCTTACTAAAATACTCTCTGAGATGTTTATAACATTAAACGTAAAGTATGATTCTAATGTATTGACAATCAAATGTTACGCTTTAATACTGGATAAATATACCGTATTTTCTCTATTAATCTCCATGGGGGCTTATTGTTTGCAGTTTGCAAGCACTTTAGAGGGGGGCCAGGGAGCTTATTAGAGAATGGAAGTTTAATAGAGAGTGGGGCTTAATAGAGAGGGGGAGCTTAATAGAGAG
>JAOEHV020074592.1:0-16292 GCA_025447995.2 Isaurus tuberculatus
TTGAGTAAACCGAAAACGTTCGTTTTTTAAATAACTTTTTAACTTTTAACACAAACTTTTTAGCCTTATATATTTTTTATTGTGTAATCTGTTTTTGTCTTTTTCGTCAAAACATTTCCGCATGCCAGTGCCTTCTTCCGGTAATTCTATAATGAATAAAAACGCAGAGTGCGACGTGCACCAAAATTAGGAGATAGTCAGGTAAAAATGTCATAATTACCCAGTTAAAAATGCGCCAGGAAATGAATAACCCGGCATCCAGTTAGGAAGTATAATAGCGACGCATGAGTAGGATATATGGCAGAGAAAACCCTTCTTTCACATTTATTTCGTACATCATATACAAGCCTCGAGCTTATAAATTACATGTTTTAAACAATAATGATGTATTAAATAATTGTCAACCAGGATTTCGATCCCTACACAGTACCTTAACAGCCTTGCTTGAAGCCACCAATAACTGGTTGTGGAACATTGATAATGGTCTGATCAGAGGAGTAATATTTACTGACCTTAAAAAGGCTTTCGACACCATTGATCACGCCATTCTATTGATCAAGCTTCCATTCTACGGAATCGACAAAAACTCCCTAAAGTGGTTTGAGTCGTACCTAGATGAACGTAGCCAGAGGTGTAAGGTTAATGGATACTTATCCGGTACGAACCAAGTCACTTGTGGAGTCCCCCAGGGGTCTATCTTAGGTCCGCTGCTCTTTTTGATTTATATTAACGACCTGCCTAATTGTTTGAATAAGGCCATTCAAAGAATGTACGCTGATGATACCAGTATTAGTCTTGCTGCACCACATATCACTATGCTTGAAGCAGAGAAGAATAATGAAATAGGTAAATTAAACTGTTGGCTCATAGCAAATAAATTAAGTTTGAATATTGCCAAAACGGAATTTATGTTGATAGGTTCCCACCAGAGATTACAAACCCAAAACAATCAACATGTGGAACTTCAAGTTGAGGGAAAAATTATCAAACAGGTCGAAGAGACAGTATCACTAAGTGTACACATAGATAGCAACTTGTCATGGAAAAAGCATGTTAATGAAATATCTAAAAAGATATCCTTTGGCATTGGCGCCCTGAAACGTATTAGACCGTTCAGATCCACAGACACTTCTGTAAAGATTTACAACTCACTCACTCAGCCTCATTTCGGGTACTGTATGGGATGGTGGGCAGTTGAGTGAGGAACTTCAAAGGCTGCAAAATCGCGCTGCCAGAGCCATTATAAAATCAAATAACAAAATAAGTTCATCTCTTCTTCGAAATGCACTCGGTTGGAAAAATTTAAGTACAATACGTAAAAGTCAAAAGGCCATTATGATGTTTAAGACAATTCATAAATTCTCACCGAAGTATCTGCAAGATCTATTCATTGAACGTAGAGCCAACTATAATCTGAGAGGGTCAAACAAACTCCAGTTACCAAAACCAGAAACAGACTATCTCAAGCGAAATTTCGAATACAGTGGCGCCCTGCTATGGAATGATCTTCCAGAATCTTTAAAATCTAGTAGCAACAGTCCGGGGGATCTTTAAAAAGAAGCTTAAAAGCCACTTTTCCTCATTGGTCTCCCGCAGGGCAGTCATGTAAACCAGTGTATCTTTTTAAAATATATTATTGTATATTTTTATTGATGATTTACCGTGTTTAAATAAAGTTTATCAAATCTAATCTAATGTTTTGCCGTGCTGACTGATCCAGTAGGGCAAATACATTTGTCAGCGGTCACTAACTTTTAGGCTCACTTTATTGTCATGATGATTTTAAGGGGCAAAAACTTCCAAGTGTGTGGCTTTAAAGAATTTTTGCCAACGGAGATGGTTTATGGACATTTTGGTTTACTTAGAACGTAAACAGACCTGCGAGGTCTCAATGTAATTTCGTAGTATTACCTTAGTTAGTTTCAGAAAGCTTAAAGTGTGTCTTGACGTTCGTTTACGCGTTCTTTTGAATTTTGCAAACTTTCACTGATGTAGTTAGATCCAGAACTACACTTGCCTTGGCAAATAGGATTGTTTCGGGTAAGGCCTGTGTTGCTAAATAGATGTCCACTTCTTTGAATGTTAGTTTTTGATTTTGCGATGTTTTATTTTTTCGTAAAAGTTGAATACAAAGCCATGTGCTCCAAATTGATTAAAGTTCCACCAGAACCACCAACTACAAGTGGCGTCCTACAGAGAACCCCAAAGCCTACCTTACCAGGTGTGGATCGCAGGACTGGGGTTACATCCTTTACAGACAAACCAACAACTTATTTTGGTCGTCAGGTGTCAACGAGATTACCAACTGAAGGTAATGTGTATACACTATAAATGAGTATGAAAACATGGTAAACTTAAGGGGGCATTACAGTAACAATTTAGGCAGTTGGTAGAAAGAAGTGAAGAAGAATTTGGGAAGGAAAAAGTTTGAGGACGGATACCAAACCGTGGCTCCAAACAGATGGAAGGTGTACCTTTGGTTGGCGGACGGTTTGGCATTCGTCCATCAAATATCAACTCCAAAAAAAAATTTCAAACATCCCTAAAATTCACTATTTTCAAATTTCTCTAAAAAAACTCCCTCCCCCCCAGCTTTTTTCCCTCTTAAACCTCTTCGAAAAATCTGGAAATATTTATGAGTCCTTCTCATTTACCGACCTATCAAAATATTCACTGCGATATGATCAGAAGTGTCTCGAAATTTGACAAAAATGACGTCATTGACTGTAATGCCCCCTTAACGATGTTGTTGGTGTTTCTGAGTTTTGATGGGATGTAGCTTCCATTGCCAAAGATAACTTTGCTATGCAATAGTTGGGCAGAAGTTTCTAAATCTTTTCATTTTATAGTTTTATTAGAAATCTATGCTAAAAGCAAAATCTTTTTCCGAACCTAGTGGCCCATTAGGCTGGCGCTTATCTCCAGTTTCCGTAGTGTTAAGCGGATGAGAGTCTTTGATTTCCCCTGGACGGGGCACTAATCCATTGCAGGTTAGCTCCCAGCCGAAGCTGGTACTCATTTACCAATCTCGTAAGGATGGAAAGCTGAGTAAGTTTTGGCGGAAAAGAGAGTTACACAAATGTTCAAACTTCGGCATAGCCGGGAATCGAACCGGGGATCAACTCTGCCTTCTAACTTGTGATGGTTGGAAGGCAGAAATCTTGCCAACTGCGCTAACCACGCTGCCCTGATATCTACTAGTTAAATAGATGTTTTGTAAAACTTGTTGTTTGTGTCATCAAAACAAAAAAAAAACTAAATGTAATTCTTTTTAGCATTCATAATCTTAGCTATATTTAATGAACATGATAATTAGGTTGTTTTAAACAAACTAAAAATGAAGGGGAAATAAGTGCAGCAATTATTTGGCCTTCGTTTTTTATATGCTTTTGAAAGCAATCATTTTTTATAATGCTATCATCGATATCAAACCTTTTATTTGGTTTTTCATACACCTAATGCTGGGTCATCTATGTTTCATAGCCTCGAATGATCTATGCTAGAACTTGTGTATGCGGAAACTTCCACTTACTTTTTCAAGAGTATAGTGAGTAATTATTCACCGAAGTGGAGGTGAATAGAATAATTACATTAGCATATATTTCATCCAGAGCCAAGCCGCCGCGCGCATATTGCAAGACTTGTTCATGAATCAAACAATTATTAAAATTTACCTCGAAATACGTTCACACCAAATTTTGTTGACTTCTTTTGAGTTTTCCGGAACTGCCGCATAATTTATTTCTAAAATTTCAGCTTCGCTAACACCTTTTGGAAATCGTGACGCCATCTTGTTTTTCCCGATCGCTAATCAGTGAATATCCTGGATATTCATTTTTCAGGGAACCAATAAGAGCGCGCGAAAAACACTATTCGGTGGTTGGGTATATGCTAGTGGAGAATACTTAACAATTAGACTTGGAAGACAAGTGACGCTTCAATAGCCAATGAAATCGACGTTTTACTTTGGGCCAATAGGTCTACTTATTTTAGTATCATTCAACTAGTCAGACAATATGGTATTAATAAGGAAAGCTTGTTGTAAATCTGTTTGGAAGGAAGCGAGCGTGATTTTTTTTCACTAGGGGACTATTTAGAGTAGACACTCAATAGAGTAGCAAATATGAATGCAGAAGTTGCAATAGTTTACTAGTATAGAGTGAAGCTAATAACATATATCTCCAACTATGAACTTTTGAGTTTGTTATTTGAAGTAGGTGTATGCTTGTGTTTTTCAAAAACCTCTTGAAGTAGGATGAAGCGTTTTAAAAAACTGATTTTCGCTTGTTTTGTTAAATTGCATAGACGTCAACGAATGCGAATTGTTTCCTGATCTGTGCACACCCGGACGTTGTATCAACACGCCAGGAAGCTTTACCTGTAGTTGCCCCGTAGGCCACAAGATTGGACCTCAAGGTTTAATGTGCAAAGGTAAAAGGAAAGTCACAAATTCAGTTAACAGAGAAGTTTTTTTTTTACCTGTTGACAGTATAATGTTTGTTAGTTCATCATCATCATCTAGTGCCATCCTTGTAGTTGAGGGTCGGCGATCGCGGAAGCTACACGATTCTTCCACGCCTGCCTGCCGTTAGCAAAGCAGAGTATTCGGCACCTGACAAGCCACTCCGTTCCTTGATGTCATCTAAAAACCTTCTCCGCTGTTTGTTAAATGTACATTACCGTAAAGGTTACGTTTTTGCTTTAAGGCCGACCCACAACAACACAAATGTGATGATTGCTTTTATTGTTTCCCTACAAGAACTTTGATGTTCCTTGTTTTGATATCTGTTGGAGGAAAGTCTTATATAATGCTTCTTTTGTTTACACTTACTTCTAAGTCGAATAGTCTTTTAACATAAAGTTATTCTAAGTATCTCTGACTTATTTCTTGTATAACACTCCCAGACATTGATGAGTGCACCACGAACCCTTGTACAAATGGAAGGTGTAAGAATACCTTTGGAAGCTTCATGTGCACTTGTTCAAAAGGATATTACACGGACGTCACTGGACTTAGGTGTATTGGTAAGTGTACGAAATAATAACGACTAACACTGTAAAGCACTTATCCGATGCTCCAAGCGATTTACCATTGAACACAGGGATGAAAAGGAAAAAGATCTTCGTTACCGCGCGCGGCTCATATACATTGAAACATTAAAAAAATGTGCTTAAGTGAAACGGACATACCACAACACCAGGATCCGACTAACCTGCGTAACGCAGTAATACTTGATCCACACCTTAACGTTCTTATTCGGGAAAACGCAAGGGTCTAACCATTTGGAAATGTGTCAAGAAAGACCTCACAACTCTTATGAAAAACCAAAATTGTTTGTATCCTAACAAAGGTTTCTTTTTTAACTTAGTTAGGGGGGATTTTAAATGTTTTCCAATTTAGGGGAAGGGTCATCTAGTGCTTAAAAATTTTATGATCGTCATGATCTTACGTCAAATATCAAGAGTTTCGTTGTTTTTTGTCATAGGAACTACCATGCGAATATTTATTTTTGTTAGTATTGTTGCTATATAAAACACAACTACGCGTGCGCAGCTCAGGTACCAAGGAAGTGGTAGCAGTGGACAGCTGTTTCGCTCTCATTTGAGCTCGTCAGCACTGCATAGCCAGGCCACTGATGAAAGACACGAGGTCTTTGTATCTAGCAGCCATAATTCCCAAGGCAGACCTACAATTGCAGAACAAGATTTTAAGTATTGTTGCTATTGTTAAATAAATTATCAATTTTTTCTTTATTGCCCCCATGTCGTTTTGTAGCTTTTTTTTTATTTATACATAATTCAGTTTATTATTAGGGCATTGCTAACTTCTTTTCTTTAATTTATAGATGTTAATGAGTGTTTATCAGATGCGTATTGTCAGAATGGACAATGCATTAACACTGTCGGTAGCTACCAGTGTAACTGTAACAGAGGATATACTCGTTCTTCAGACGGAACAACTTGTATAGGTGGGTTTGGTTGGGTCTTTTCATGGAATTAAGTATCAACCACGAAATTTCACAACAACAACGACTGAAAGTGAAATTTTTTGCACGAACGTTCTGCGCATGTGTGACATTCTCAAAATGCTTCCATCCGCCGTCAGCGACGAAATTCTGGGTTATTTACAATTCAGCTAAAAACTCTATGAAGTAACAAAATGTTATATTTTTGTAACTCTCCATTTAGCTGGTTGCAGAATAAACTTAGAAGAAAGGATTTACTACAAAAAAATATTAATCTTTCTTAACATCAAAAACATTTTCCGAATCGAATCTCAAGTCACCAGATAAGTTAACTATTTGATTGCTTTTTCAAAACAATGCTCCAAAGGGTTGAAATATTCTCGCTTTCTAAAACAAAATGCCGTTTCTTTATTTTATTTTATTGGTTTGTAGTAAAAAGAGAGTAATTTGATTTCAATTGTTTCATTTTAACGTTTTGGAAGAAGGTTAGAGGGTTGTCATGATCAGGCCTACTCCAGGTCCTTAAACCGCCTTAAGTCACTGTATGTCGCAGTCCAGTTTTGGACAGTATTTGTTCAAATCGCCATAAATCGCCTAAAATCGCTTTAAGTCGCGTCGACTTTCAACACCAAATTTTCTTAAGTCGCCTTAAGTCGCTATAAATCGCTCTTAATCGCGGCGATTTAAGGACCTGGAGTGGGCCTATGATCATTTGCTTATTTATGCTGCGATTCGAAGACATTCTCGGAAGAAAAAGTTAAAGCAGAATACTTTTGGAACGAGGTTGGAATGATAGTCACAAGTATTGGTAACACATGCTTAGTAGTATAAAGTATTAATCTGCAGCCCCTAAAATGGGTTGAGCTGTTAAAAAGCTGGTTAGCTTTAACACTGGGTTAAGGCAAAATTCAAGCAAAAATTTATCAGCAATGAAAGGTTTTTCTTTCTCACAAAATTTGTTCATAATTTTCAACAATACAAACATGTTAGCCCAAAATTTCCAAGACAAGTTAGTTTATGACTCGTAAGAAACACGAACATGGATCAAAAACTTTACCCTGGGCTAGTGATAATCTGTCTTTGAACAACCGCGCTATGAACACAAAGGCAACGTTCTTAGTGGGCATTACAAAACAAAACGAAAGCTAACACCAAAGCGAAGACGCCACTTTATATAAGCGGCATGTTTCGGCAGATTTCTGCTTTTTTCAGTGTTTCATGCTATAAAAATGAAAGTTAATGACATTAAAATAATGATAGACGAAATACCATGAAAAAAAATTAAAATCAAAGGAGGACTTTGCTATTGTATTTTTTAAATTTGATCCTTAAAGCGCTTGTCAGTAAGTTTGCAGTTCTTATTTGATTTTTATATTATAATCAGGTTGTCGCATGTTATGAATCGTTATAAACAATGGCAAACCAAAAGTCTGCCAAAATATGTCTGTAAGGGCAAGCAGTGTTTTATACGTTTTTATTACCCTGCTAATTATACAACATTTTGAAAAATTTAATTTATGGATGAAATTTAATTAACTTTTTTTTTCTTTTAGACATTAACGAATGCGAGCTTGACGTGGGAATTTGTGGTAATGGAACATGTTCTAACGTACCAGGAACATACACGTGCAGATGTCACAGTGGATTTGCACTCAATGGAGGAGATATTTGCAGAGGTACATATTAACTAAAGAAATTAAAATGATCTTCAATGTATAAGCAAAGTAATACACTTTATACAGTTTAATCTTGAGTTCTATGCTGGTTTCAGGCTTAGAGCTATAGCTCAGAAAAATTTGGGTTTTAACTCTGGTCGAATCCTTATTAACGGTTTAAATGTCAAGTAAAGCTGCATTCTATGGGACTTGTAGATTACATAGGTTCAATGTTTTGATATGGTTTCTCTCTGTAATTAATTTGTATTCCAGACAACCCAACTTTTTTCTGTAACTATGGTAAGATTTTGCCTTCGAGATATCGTACACAAAATTCGCTCCTTCGGTCATTTTGTTTTTGTTTGTCTGTTTCCTGGTTTCAATAGGAGAAGGTAAAATTTTTGTGACGTCACTCACACACAACGCCCTTATCCAATAATTGTTTTGAAGTGATTTCCCACGCTGTTATTGGCTAAAAATGATAACTTGATTTCATCGACGTCAGAACAGCAACGGATATTGCTGGGCAAAGATTTTTTAAACATTTTGAAAGCTTTTCAACCTAGTTTTAAACTGGTATTTTAGTTTTTCTTCTTGATAAATTACTAAGCAATATACGAAACATATTCCAATCGCTCCACTCGATTGCGCAACGTCTTTTTCGTTTTCACTTTGATTTTCGACAATGGAAGTTGAAATCATTATGTCAAGAATTTGTCAGCATTTCCATGTTTCTACTTGACCCGTTATTGACTACTTTTTTTAAAAAAAATTATAGTAGCGTTATAAATAGCGATGAGCAAAACTTTTTATCCTCAATAATTTTTTTTCAGAAAACAGAGCTATATAACAATCAAGAATTGTTTGTTAGAGTTTGCTGCTATTTAACGGTATTTTATCTATTTTATTGTAGTTTTCGGCAGCTTGAAAGGTTTGTATCTTGTCGAAACAGAATTACTACAATGAAAATTTATTTTGGAATGTTTGTTAAACATAAAATATAGGTAACGTTGTGTGTACGTGCTACTTAGAAAAGAAACATGAAACGAAAAAAAAAATTACTATTTTTAAAAATAGAAAAAAAATAGATTCTACTTTTTTTAATTTTATTTTTACCCTTGTCAGATATTGATGAATGCTCCACTAGGAGAGACATTTGTGCTAACGGTTTGTGTCAAAACACGGAGGGAAGCTTTACATGCGTGTGTAGACCTGGCTTCATCCTCGCCGAGGATAAACAGAATTGCAGAGGTAAGCAAACTAGACGCTCTAAGAGCGTGTAGTCGGGCTACAATACAAGGACTTTTGGGTTTCCTGTGCATTTTCGGGAAAATTCGTGAAGTCTTACACTAAGTAATTGACCAAACGCGACGTGACAGATTGGCAAAAAGGTAAAACTAAAGTCGGGCTACTGCGCGTAGCTCGACTAATTAATGGGATAAACATTAACTGAATTCAAAATACAATATATTTTAGAGGGAGGGGTGGCTGTGGGAGCTGGAACGATTGTTTCACGGACCCATTGATCGTGTTAATACATCACAGATCTATTTTAAGAAAGACTCTAAAAACACTATATGAAAAAATCTTCAACAAAGTCGCTTATAATATAATGATATGAATATACTGTAGAACGGTAGAGCATCCGACTAGTACACGGAAAGACACGGGTTCGATTCCCATATGGAGCATAGCTTTTTCCTTTGTCTCCGCAAGAGTTATTAACTTCTTTATATTAACATTTATATTTTATTTCAACCCTGAATAATCATTTTATCTAAAACTCAGAACTAAGCTAAATCCTTTTCCGAGCCGAATTGCTCATTAGGCCGGCGCTTATTTCCGGTTTCCGTAGTGTTAAGCGGATGAGAGTCATTGACTCCCCCTGAACGGGACACCAATTCGTCGCAGGTTAGCTCCCAGCCAGGCGCGTATGCAGGGGGGGTGCATCGGGTGCACGTGTACCCCCCCCCCCCCACCTGATAAAAAGGTTCGCTCAGTCAGATCAGATACGGCAAGATAAGAACAATCAAAAAGGAATGAAATAAAAGAAAGAAAGTGGACAGCAGTTCAGGTCGGGACTACAAATTATATAGTAGATATTTTTCGACTTTTTCATGTTTTCTTATTCATGTTGTTGTTACATATATCAGATATCAGAATTGTTTAGATATCATATTTTAAGGACTGATAAGCTAAGGTCCGCTCAAGCTTAAAGTGCATCCCCCAGCAGGAAAAGCTGCGTACGCGCCTGCCAGCCGAAGCTGGATCTCACTTACCAATCTCGTAAGGATGGAAAGCTGAGTAAGCTTTGGCGAAAAGAAGGTCACACAAATGTTCAAATTTTGGCATAGGCGGGGATCGAACCTGGGACCTTGTTAATGGAAGGCATAGATCTTACCAACTGCGTTAACCTCGCCGCCAAAGAATAGAAAACAACTAAAATATTTCTTAAATGTTTTTCTTAAGTCGTTAACTATGATAACAGTTGAGATAAAAAACAAGTATAACAAATTTCTTTATAATCTCATATATTTTACAATATAAAAAATACGTACATGCAGAAAGAGAAAGTTACGAATTGATAAGTGAAGGCCACCTATTAATGACCATAGGGGCTAATCGATACACGTGGCCTTAGGATAGAAACTTTGATGAAAGCTAAGGCCAGAACTCCATGGCTCCAATTGTTACACATGAAAAACTAAGTTCGTTAAAAAAAAGCTTAAATGAGACAATAAAATGAGAATTGCTACTATGGAAGTATAAATGCAATAAGCACCCATGTAAGTAGAATATAATAATACTCAAAATTCATTTATTTTTATTATTAGATATTAATGAATGCACAGAAGTGTCCGGGTACTGCAACAATGGAGTGTGTACAAATACGATTGGTGGATCGCGGTGTGAGTGTAAGAAAGGTTATGAGCTCAACTCAAGAGCGGATAGTTGCATTGGTGAGTTGAATAAACAACGTGTTCAAAACTTGAACTGAATTAGGGTGAGGGTACCATATATGGAAGAGAGTTCTGCTAGCTTGATTTAGATAAAGTACATCTAAAGTTAAGAGAAAAATTCTAAACGAGAATCTTGTGTGTCTTTACGTATACCTTTTGTATTTTTAATAGTTCTCTTAAAGCTTTGACCCAAACTTTTTCTTATTTCTGTTTTGGTTTTATTCAGATATAAACGAGTGCGACAGGAATCCCAACTTATGCTCTCCTGGGGGGACATGTGTAAACACACCAGGAACGTTTGATTGTTTGTGTCGTCAAGGTTACGTGGTTGGCAATGGTGGTACTAGTTGTGTAGGTAGGTATCGATAATCAACTACATAAATTAAGACATAGAACAACCTAGGTAGGAATCAATGCTAGTGTTTTCTAACTATCCTCGTCATAGCCCAAGTGGAGTTGCAGAGTTTGAACCACGGTTTAGCCTTTTCATTTGTTGTATAATAATAGTGTTGAACTTGTTTGATACTGGTCTGATTCTTCATTTCATTCTCAACGCGAGTCGTGCGCGTGAATTCAATCTAAATCAAAAATTAAATTAATAGCATTTATAAAACACAACTTCAAAAATATCGGTTTTGAGTTTAAGAAAAACGCGACTGATTTGAAAGGTCTAAACATTTTGCAGCAGCTAAGTTTCTACCATCTTTAGTAGCATGGAAAATTGACATAAATATCATAAAAATTTATTATTTGTTCTTATATATTATATTATTATTGATAATTATTTATTTGTTAATACATATTTCTTTCTTCAACAGACATCCGCACAAGCTTCTGTTTTGACACATTCGACATAAATGGCTGTGGTACTCCAAGAAATAAGACCATGACAATGTCGCAGTGTTGTTGTACGAAGGGACAAGGATGGGGAGACCCCTGTGAATTGTGTCCTAAGCCAAACAACGGTACTACATTTGGTTAAAAGATATCTGGGTTTAGGATGTTCCTTACACTTAAACCTTTTCACATACTACTATAATATATGTATCTTTTCCTTTAGAGTAGAAAGACCAACAGAAGCGAAAGCTACAGAGCACAGCCAACTGTTACACATTTTAACCATCTGTTTTAATGAATACAAAATCAAAAATATTTTTAACAAATTTCCATAGCAGTACTTCATGGCCACCATAAACACAAAGTTTATAATATATTGTATTTGTCTTTGTCTATCTATATTTTTCCTGTTCAACCAATTCTTTCTATGCCGCAGCACTATGTATTATAGGTCGGATTTAAAAACAATTTACTTCCCAGAATTGAAGTTTGTCTTCAAAATCAATATCAATATGTAGACAAGGCTTTTGTAATTTTCGTTAACCGGTTAATTAAGAATTGTTGAAAGCTGCATTTGCCAGTGATGGACCAAGTAAAATTGACCATAATGTTAAAGATAACCCCCCTGGAAATTTTTATTTTTGACTTGCAACAGTCGTGGCTTCATAGCTCATTCAGTAAGAGGCGCTAAACCGGTATCGCAGTTTCGAATCCGTTCGGGTCTGATTTTTTCTGTCTTCTGTTGTGGAGTGGCTTAGATTGCTTGAATAAAACGCAAAAATGATTTGATAAAGTCATTAATAATGATATCAAAAATCCAATTTCTTAACATTTATATGTTATTTATTTTGTAGCGGCACGGTTTGCTCTTATTTGTCCTAAGGGATATGGATACGCCAATAATATGTCAGAGGAGGTCAAAGGTTGGTTCATAGTTTTCTTTTTTTGTACAATCGTGATTTTTAAGAAAGCGTTTTTGCGTAGAATTGTAAATGTGAAACGTTTTGTGATATTGAAATAATTATCACAAGTATAGATAAGACATTCGTGCTAATATCAAATACTTGCGGTCTTTAATATTTGCACTAAGGCCACGTTTGTGGCGGGTATTACGCCGTAAATCTTACAATAATGTTGAGGCTGAATGTTAGCAGCCATGAACAACCTTTTTAAACCTCGTCAATGATAATGATGATGGTAATGGTGATGAAGATGCTAATGGTAATTGTGATAAAGATGATGATGATGATGATGATGATGATGCTAATGTTGATAAAGATGATGATGGTAATGTTGATGAAGATGATGATGGTAATGTTGATAAAGATGATGATGGTTATGTTGATAAAGATGATAATGGTTATGTTGATGAAGATGATGGTAATAGTGATGAAGATGATGATGATGGTAATGTTAATAAAGATGATGATGGTAATGTTAATAAAGATGATGATGGTAATGTTGATAAAGGCGATGATGGTAATGTTGATGAAGATGATGATGGTAATGTTAATAAAGATGATGATGGTAATGTTAATAAAGGTGATGATGGTAATGTTAATAAAGATGATGATGGTAATGTTGATAAAGATGATGATGGTAATGTTGATGAAGATGATGATGGTAATGTTGATAAAGATGATGATGGTAATGTTGGTAAAGATGATAACGGTTATGTTGATGAAGATGATGGTAATGGTGATGAAAATGATGATGGTAATGTTGATAAAGATAATGATGGTAATGTTGATGAAGATGATGATAGTAATGTTGATAAAAATGATGATGGTAATGTTGGTAAAGATGATAACGGTTATGTTGATAAAGATGATGATGGTAATGTTAATAAAGATGATGATGGTAATGTTCATAAAGATGATGATGGTAATGTTAATAAAGATGATGATGGTAATGTTAATAAAGATGATGATGGTAATGTTGGTAAGGATGATAACGGTTATGTTGATGAAGATGATGGTAATGGTGATGAAAATGATGATGGTAATGTTGATAAAGATAATGATGGTGATGGTGATGAAGATGATGACGGTAATGTTTAAAAGAAAATGATGGCAGTGGTTATGAAGATGATTATAAACATGATAAAGAAAAAGATGATGACGATGATTATGAAGACGATGGTGAAAAAGAAGATGATGATCGTTGATGATGATAAATAATTTATACTCAAAAACTAACATTATATTTTTATGTTTTTCAAGATGTCGATGAGTGTAAAATGATGCTGGGCATCTGTAAAAACGGTCGCTGTGTCAATTCAGATGGTAGCTATAGATGTGTCTGTTCAGCGGGCTACGAGCTTGATTCTACTGGAAAGACCTGTGTTGGTAAGGCTATTTGGTAAACAGCTTCAACAACAGCAAACGTGATTCTCGTCAAAGTATTTAAACAATTACCTGCAACGTTTAAGGAAGCTCAACAAATGTTGTTGTTTTTTTATAATGAAAACGTGAATGTAATAAGTGTTGAAAGGTTGTGTATGAGAGCAACTGAAAAATCCGCTATATGCTACGGAATGTATTGTAGACCCAAACCAGATCTTATTCCTCAACCAGAATGCAAATCAAGTTTTCTCTTTTCCAAGAAAAGCATATAATCTGGAACACGCAAATTGCAAAATTTTTTATAATTGAACCAAAACATGATAGGTATAAATTAAAACGCAAAAAAGATACTTTAAGTTAACTTCTTCAGTTAACGCACGTCTTGGTGTCACAGAAAATAAAAATCGGATGCTTCTATGAGCCATCTTTTTTTGTTTGATTTACTCTTTAAAATACAGTGGTTTATACCTATAACATGTTATCAAAAATTGATGTCAGACAAACGAAGTGAAAAGTCTTTGATGCTTTGAGTACACCTTAAGATGATATCGGTGAACATTCTAAAAAGCTCAAAAATTGCAAGTGTAGGAGGCGGTTTATAGCCATTTATTCTTTGTTAAACTAAACACTGCTTCACAGGCACAAAATTCAACTTAGGTAACTCATCAGTGGAATTTTTGATTCACAAAGCACGTACTAAAAACTAGACCATGTATGCTAATAAAGTTTTGACATTAAAGAAGAACTGAGCTATAATTTCATATTTTTCTTTTCCTTAGACAAAAATGAGTGTAGAGATCCTACAGTGTGTAGAAATGGAAACTGTACGAATACAGTTGGGTCGTTTAGATGCACTTGTCCAAGTGGATACACGCAAGGAAGAAACTCTCCTAAATGCACAGGTTAGATTTTCTTCAAAAATCTTCAGATAGAATTGTTTTACTTTTTATTCATTTTAAAAAGTCGCATATATAAATACATAATCCAATATTTTATATCTGTACGGTTATCATGACATTTTGTCATCTCTCTAAATCCTGTTCTATCTAGAACGTATTTTTTTTAAAAAACAGCAAAGTCATAATTAAATGTAGTTTGTGTAACAGGGTGAAATTGGTTTAGGTTTCCGGAGATAGTACAACAATAAAAACCGCAAATTCAAACGATTTTCTTTTGATTTTCTTTCTCAAACAAAGCTGTTGTAACAAACTGAATACCTACACGAGGCGCTTAACTAGAACCCAGTCCTTCTTATAAGCGCGCTGGAAACGCCTAACACTATCTGATAACCTAAGCAAATCCTACATTTGCTTTCGATATAAACACGTAAATTATTTGCTGCATTGTAGTTTTTTAACGTTTTTGCAACAGCATTAAAAGGGTGTTTAGACTTTGCTGCAGTACATTTACTACATTATAGTTTTAATGTTTTACGTTCAGCAGTAGTCTTAAAAGCGTTTAGACCGACTTTCTTCCCAAAATCTGTGCCGTCGACCGCTTAAACACGAGCCTCTGGCTGTGGTGATTGGTTGACCACTCCCTGCACTTAAAGACGTTAAATAAATTATTATTTATATATTTATTTATTTATTTGATTATTTGCAGTATATTTACTGCGTTATAGTTAATGTTGTCCTACTGTGGATTCAAGAACTTTACAGATTGGAGGTGTTTAATTAACAAAAGTCTTTTAAAGGGTTGGAAACTAAAGCGCGAGATGTACCTTTTCAACTCTATCTTTTGCAACATTGTTGCACTATGCCCTGCCTAGACTAGTCTTGTACCATTTTTGTAGGTTTTTGTATACATCAAACGTATATAATTTATCCAGAAGTTGAAATTGAAGATGCTTGTTTTTAGATATAAACGAGTGCCTTACCTCACGAACCCTTTGCGCCTTTCGTTGTCAAAACCTTCCGGGTGGGTACAGATGTATTTGTCCCAGAGGATTCGAGTTAAAACCAGATAAAAGGTACTGCAAAGGTAAGCTGAGCAATCGTAGTTTATGATGTTTTTTATGTTTTAGCTAAAAGAAGTCATTATCAAAAACCGTCCTTAAAAACAATTAATCAAGTTAAAACAAAAATCAAAAGATTTTTGATAATTAAAGTATTTATTTCTTACTTTACGTTCTAAATAACGTTTTGTGATTCAAAGCTTATCGCCAATTGCATCGACAGATTAGTAAGGTAAGTTTTTGTTTAGAAAAATGAAGACCGGTCTATTGTCGACAAAAAGTTTTTTACTTTTCACTTTTTTTTCTTTTTAGCTACGATACTGACACATCAGAGGGGCGGCGGCAGAGGGCGCGGCCCCCCAAGAATTACTTTGGGGTGGGCGGCGACACCCAACAAAAAAAATCTTGCCTTTGAGTACCTGTGAATGTATCATTATTTAGATATTCATAAAGTCGCATTTTAAAGAAATGTTTTTTCATGAAGACAAAAAATTCACTTTTACGTTGAATGGACCGGACCCCCTACATTTTCTTGTCTCTTCGGTACTTGGGATTCTGTTCCCCCTCCTCCC
>JAOEHV020074683.1:0-12488 GCA_025447995.2 Isaurus tuberculatus
CTGGGTTGAAAATTTTGCCATGTAATTGCGCATTTGATTTAATAAGGTTTTTGTATTGAAGCCAGGGCCGAAATTTCCACCCGGTTAACAGAGCTGAGTTCAACCCCGGGGTTGAAAAAGCTCCATGTAATCGGCCCCTTAAACACTCGATATTTCCTGAGAAAATAATTCACTTCACTGATGACAAAAATGGGAAACAAAATTAGTAACGGGACTCGTACTATTTCCCTTGACGAAAAAAACCGCATCTTTGTTATCATTGTGAGTTGAGCTAGTGGGGGTCGGCATAGTAGTGAAGAGCGCTACCACTAAACTACGCTGACATCGGTAGTGAAAACATTTATAATTTCAACAATATCATTGTTTCTTGTCTTTGAATGTTACTTCCGAATTCTTTTTATTATTTAATTCGTCAACTTCGACGATTTACAAACCTGAAAAACGCATTAAATGTCGCTAATAATATTTTGCTCCCTATTTTTGACCGTTTTTCTACGTCTGCCTAAGTAACACATTTACTTGTTCATTGATGCGTGAAAAGTTTCACTTATTTTCAGCAAAACCGCACGAAAAAAAGTTGAACTTTTGAATAATTTTTATTTGAAGATTTTACACCGCTTTTAACATTTGTACACCTCAATATCGATGAACTAACATATGAAAAGCGTTTTTGGAAACTATAATTTCTGACAAAAAAGAAAAAATCCTCAAACTAGACCTCGTTAATGTGTTCCATACTATAGAGAAACTACAGAGCGCTACCCACCAAACCTTCTTATAATTTCAACAATATCATTGTTTCTTGTTTTTGAATGTTGCTTCCTAATAATTCTTATTGTTCAATTCATCAACTTCGAGGGCTTACAAACCTTAAAAAACGCATTGAATGGTGCTAAAATATTTTGCGCCCTATTTTATTTGCCTGTTCATTGATGCGTGAAAAGTTTCACTTATTTTCAGCAAAACCGCACGAAAAAAAGTTGAACTTTTGAAAATTTCTATTTGAAGATTTTACACGGCTTTTAACATTTGTACACCTCGATATCGATGAACTAACATATGAAAAGCGTTTTTGGAAACTATAAGTTATAACAAAAAAGAATAATGGCGGAAGTTCTTTGTTTAAATTTGGGCTAGTATTGGAGTTTTTTTTCCCTATTGTTCGAAACCAATGCAAGCTGAGAAGATGGGTTTTTGTTGCCTTCCTCTGTGACAGATTTGTTTTACGTGTTTTTTACAAATATTTTAAAAAAATTAACAGGGAAAAACTTAAAAAGTGAAAGTCAAGACATATAAAGACTTTTTGAGCCTTTGCGTTTGATAATCTCGAACTCGATTTTGATTTTACTCGTTTTATCAAAGGAAATAAAATGATAAAAAAACTCAGATACTTGCAAAAAGGGTTAGAAAAACCAAAAATTTTTGAAATGTACTATTTTTGAGATTCATTTGTTAGTTTCAATCTAAAATAACGAAGAAAAAACATTTTTGATGTTCAATATCGAATGAAAAACGCAATATTTTTATAACATACAAGCTCGAAAGTCGAACGGGTCTCGAAATAGTTTTGAAATTTAAATGACGGATGTCTACATTACTGGCCCTTATTTCGACTGTATTAGTTAGCTAAGTTTATACTGGCTATTTTTTTAAAGGTTTGCTTTAGTAGGTCTGTTTATTTCAAAATATTTTCTTGTTATAGATAAGAGAAACGTGCTTTGGGCAACTCTTTCCTTTTTAATTTTTGTGACCGTGACAACATGTGACGTCATCTCCGTCTTACCGCTCGTTTCTGATTGGTCAACACACCTTGACGTCATTTAAACAAACATGGCGACCATTCGAATCAATTGAACTAGAGGAAAAAATGCACACACATGGAAAATTTTGAGGAGAATGGAGAAATCAGACGACAATCTGATAGAAATTCTCAATGATAAGCACTGCGTGTGGCTGGATTAGTCGTGAATGACAATTTTAAAGTCAAGAGAAAGAGATCTCTTAAGAAGCAACAAGTTGAACGACGGAAATAAGGAAAGTTTTTTTCTTGTCTGTTTTTGTTTGGGTCGAAGTGTACACACATATGTTTTGTCGAGTTAAAGCCGATCTCAGCAGGAATACATTACTTCAGTCCTCTTTTTGATCAGAATCGGAGTGCTAAGGATATTAAAGAATTTTTATTTTGAGAACAGAAAAGTTTTTCATTAGGAAATTTTCCCGAGCGATTCAGTGCCAGATTTACATCAAATCAGCTCTTTGCATCGGTGAGTCAACAAGCAAAGGACCTTTCTGTCAGAATATTGACATTTTCAATAGATTTCTGTTCTAGATTTCTTTCATCAGCAACAACAGTTGTACAATTTTAGTGAGATTTGGTGATTTTAGAAGATTGAATATTCTCGCCACAATCGCGGTAACAGAAGTATAAAGAATTTATAAGAATATTTTAAATATTACATAGGTAACTGGTAGGCCCATTGTTCGAAGAGGGGAACACATTTCTACAGCGCAGTTTCTAAAGAATCAAACAGCGGAGTAATTACTGAATTGAACTTAGTTTGGATCCACTATATTGGATGATGCGTTCTTGATTGATACCGTGTAGAACAACGCAACAAGACTTTGTCATTCTTATCTGTTCAAACGAAATCAACAAAAGAGAAAATCAATCAGAGAGAAAGATGTTTTTGCTTTTGGTATAAGGAGACAGTTCATGCGAGACATTTTAATTTTTCTTCAAGTCTTCATGCCTTAAGGGACGAACGTTAAGGAACAAGAAAATTGCAAGGAATTTTTTAATCGCAGGAAAAGAAACGAAAAGGCAGAAAGGATCAAGGCAATGTTCTTTTGAATATTGGCCGAATATTCATTTTTGTTGTTGTGAACCGAAGGCAACGAAGAAAGACAACTATAGAGAACATTACACGTGTAGACAGTCATTTGAAATATGAATTATTTGGAAAGAACATTTATGATATCTTACAAGAGTTCGATTTGAGCGTAATCGAAGATTTTTACTTGTGTGAATGTACTTGTTGATTTCAGTTAATTTTGACAAACATGACCGCAGTTACTGAGGCAGTGTTTATCGTCTCGAAAAAACATTTGGCGAGCTCGTTTTATTAAAAATAGAGCGAGATCTAAATGGCTCAAACCGAAATAATTGCACACTCTCACAGTGCTTTTTCTGCTTTTCGAACGGAAGAACTGAAAATTTCAGGCGGACCGAATCGTATTCACATTGACACAAATTCATTGCGTCTCCTCACACAAAACTTGGCAGAGACTTACAAGCGGTGTGGTTTGGTCAAGGTATCGCAAGATATCCATGGAAAGCGAGGCGAAAAGTCGAATATCAGCGCAAAATCGGAGAAAAATTCTCAGAGTAACAGCGAAGGTGATTATAATGTTGTGTTACACGAAGAGTTCAGTTCCGCGACATCGAGATACGAAGTTCTTGAATTCCTTGGCCGCGGAACTTTTGGCCAAGTTTTGAAATGTTGGAAAAAGGGAACAAATGAACTGGTCGCAATCAAAGTTCTGAAAGACCATCCGTCTTATGCTAGACAAGGACAGATAGAAATCAGTATATTGGCACGACTCAGTGCGGAAAATTCCGAGGCCTTCAACTTTGTTAGGGCCATCGAATGCTTTCAACACAAGAATCATACGTGTCTTGTTTTTGAAATGCTACAACAGAATCTTTACGACTATTTAAAACAGTCGAAATTTAGTCCTTTGCCGCTAAAACATATAAGACCCATCGTACAACAGGTTTTAGTTGCCCTCTCCAAACTGAAATCTTTGGGACTTATACACGCGGACTTAAAACCTGAGAACATTATGTTAGTTGATCCAGATAAACAACCATTCCGTGTGAAAGTCATTGATTTTGGTTCTGCGACCCACGTTTCAAAAGTAGTCTGCTCAACGTATTTACAAAGCAGATATTACAGGTAAGGGCAAAGTGTAAAAACGATTTTTGGTCGAATATTATATTGTTTTCCCGAATAATAGTTTCCGTTTTTAAAAATATTTTTTTGGCACTCCATTTTTCGGAACTGTTTCAAATTTTCAAAAAAGGGAGAAACGCTTTGAATAATACTAGCTTTTTTGTCTCTTTACAACAAAAGGAAGTGGCTGCTTTTTTCAGGAAGAAAGACTGTTGAAGTAAAACACACCGTAATAAATATTTTTTTTATCACTTGCAGCGTTTGAAAAATGAGAAAAAATATTTGTCTCCTCAAAATTCGCCCGACGGACTGCCAGTTATCCGTGCAAGAATTATATTTTTTTGTATTTTCACATCTTTTTTTTTGGTTTTTAAGAATGATTAAATCAGTGTTTTGGGCACTTTTTTACCTTAAAATTGAGAAGCAATGTTCTAGTTTGAGTTTCGTTTTACAGTGTGAAATTTTATTTGCTTTTTTGCGAAACCATACAGAAACCGTGCTTTATTTACACAGACAGTTTATTCGTACAAATTAACACATTTGCTTTTGTGTCAGCAAAAGACAGAATTTTAATAAAAGTTCAGTCTATTCGTCTCATTCAACCCAACTACGTTGTTTTTCGCGTTTTGAATTACTAATGTTTCTTTTTTTGTCCTTTATTATCTTTATAAGGCTGCAAAACTTAAAACAAATTCCTTTTGAATTTTTAAAATAAATTATAGATTTTCAAACATCAAAAAAAGAACTTGAACAAATGGGTTGACATTTTTTTATACAAGAAAAGAGACTTGAAGAGAATGGCTCATTTCATCATTAATGTCATTTGTAATTTTCTGCATCTCCACAAAATGATAAAACATTTTAGATTTCTGATTAAATTAACTGTTATTTTTAGATTATTTCTGATAATGAAAAACTTGTACAGATGTTTTCAGAGTTTTACTTTTCTTATTGTCATCTCCTTGAGGTATCCAGAACATTTTTGGATAGACTGGTTTTCTGACATCCACATTTAGTATCATTCTCTCCAAATGGACACCCCTCTTAGACAGACACCTCTCTAAGACAGACAATGAATTCGGTTCCTGCTGATTCAGTTACACTTGTTTTTCTATATATGAACTCTTTCCAACATGGACACCTCTCTGAAGGTACACAACAAAATTGGTTCCTAGCGTGTTTATTTTAGAGAGAGTTTGTTGAACAATTTTCTTAAGACATACAAAATGGCTAACAGTCTCATTTGTTCCCAGGGCCCCAGAAGTTATTCTAGGCCTCCCTTTCTGTGAAGCCATTGATATGTGGTCACTGGGGTGTGTCATTGCAGAGTTGTTCCTTGGATGGCCATTGTACCCAGGATCTTCAGAGTATGATCAGGTTAGCTCTTCTTAACCCTTTCAGGCCAAGCCAATTTATCAGCATCTATCTTCTCCCTACAATATCAATACAAAATCAGTTGTTTTGTTTGGAGAAATAAAGAGCAGATCGCTTACAGCAGTCTTTCCAAGATGAATTACATATTTCTCCCAACTTGTTTAGAAGCAAAGTATGGAGCCAGGTTAAGAGAACTTAGCAACACACAGATTTTAGAGTGTGAGGACAAGCTCAAGTTTTTGGAAGCAGGGGAGGGCAGAAAACTGATTGACTTTCTTGATATCATTTTATACATAAAATAAAATGTACAATGCCCCCTGGTTACCCTAGTTGGTAAGGTGCCAGTCTATTGAGCGGGAGGCTTGGGTTCGATTCCTGGCTGGACCAACACTTAGGGTCTTAAAATAATTAAGGATAAGGTGCTGCCTTTGTTCTAACATCTGAAAATGGTTAGACCTTCACGTCTTCTTGGATAAGGACGTTAAACCGTAGGCCCTCGGAGACCTTCTCGCATGGGTCTTCATGACCTTTTAAGGCTCTCCGTCCACCTAAGAGTGGTAAATTTGACAAAAAAAAAATCAATGCGTGCTTTATTTTTGATTGAACTATTAACTGAAGGGTATTTTAAAGAAGCAGTCCCTTTTCTATTTAAGAAATTTAAGTAGGGAAAAAGGGGGGGGGGACAAGTGCCCTCCTTCCACCCCCAGCTGCATGACCCCTGGGTTTCAGAAGTGTTAAGCAGAGATGAATCTTCAACTTCCTTTGGATGAGACACTAAACTATCACAGGTTACAGACCTCTCAATTATTTAGTGAGACTTGCTTGAACTAGTATCAATACAGTGTATTTCGGTTTCGATTCCTCGGCTGTACCAAAGATTAAACATTTGTATGACCTTTTCTGCCAAAGCTTACTCAGCTTTCCATTCTTATGAGGTCAGTAGATGAGTACCAGCTTTGGCTTGGAACTAACTTGCGATGGATTAGTGTCTCATCCAGGGGGAGTCAATGACTCTCATCTGCTTAACACTACGGAAACCGGAGATAAGCGCCGGCCCCATGGGCCACTAGGCTTGGTAAAGGATTTAGCTTAAGTATCTCAGTTAACAGAGGAGATAAAAGTACTATTTTCAGATGAATAGAAATTGAATTGTTTATTTTAAGAAAAATGTCCTTAAAAAACAGCTGATTTAATTAACTTGACATTGGAATGCTTAATCAGGACTATAAGAAAAAAGCATTAGCCCTTCATTGGAGAAAAACAACACTTTTAAAATCAGTTATCAGGTAACAAAATGCTGTCCCCAGCACACTTGGAAAATGCCATGATATGTTTGTGGTTGTTGTTGTTTGTTCAAATTATGTAAAGTTATTACCAGATTTGTATATAGCAGTCAAGAATGTTGTTGTTTTAAATGTATAGTGAATAACATTTTGAGAATTTGTTATATAACTTATAGATTACTGGGGAAGTTCTGTATTAATAATCAGTTTGTATCTTGTTTTAGATACGGTATATTGTTCAGACCCAAGGCCAACCGGCTACACATTTGCTGAACAATGCAACTAAGACATCAAAGTTCTTCAAAAATTTTGTAAACAATGCAGGACTAATGGAATGGAAGTTGAAGGTAAGTGAAGTTTAAAACTTGAACTGGGGGCTTACTAGAGAAGGGAGCCAAATTACAGGTAAAACATGAAGCTATAGACAGAGGGGGTTATTCAAAAGGGGGTCTTATTTAAACTTTCAAGCTATTTACAGGGGGTTCATTGTTCATTCAAGAGGGGGCCTTATTTAAACCTTCAAGATCTTTACAGGGGGTTCATTCAAAAGGGGATCTTATTTAAACCTTCAAGCTCTTTACAGGGGGTTATTCAAGGGGGGGCCTTATTTAAACTTTCAAGCTCTTTACAGAGGGTTATTCAAAAGGGGGTCTTATTTAAACCTTCAAGCTCTTTACAGGGGGTTATTCAAGAGGGGGCCTTATTTAAACTTTCAAGCTCTTTACAGGGGGTTATTCAAGAGGGGGCCTTATTTAAACCTTGAATCTCTTTACAGGGGATTATTCAAGAGGGGGGCTTTATTTAAAACTTGAATCTCTTTACAGGGGATTATTCAAGAAGGGGGTTTATTTAAAACTTGAAACCCTTTATATGACTTTATTAATTTCTTATTTTATATGTACACAGTGTTGAAGAAAGGGTTATAAAATTTTTAGATCAAGAAAACATCTTGTTTTTCTCATTTGAATTATGCGGGATTCTGAATATTGCACCAAAATTGCGTGGCTAGTGACTTCCGCTGGTTTGATAAATGACAAAGTGGCTGAAAAATAGCTTAAAACGATAAGTCACGGAAGGAAATAATTATAACGTAGAGCCAATGCCTAAAATGGCCAAAATTTTAAGAGTAATATAGTTATACACACTAGTGACATAATGACCCCAAATCTCGCCCAGTCCCTGGATAATTTTTAAAATAAAATTTAGGATCTTTTGGCCCCTAAAAATCATTGAACAGAAATAATTTTTTCTTATCAGTTTCAAACCCATATTCCTTTTTTAGGTACATGACTAAACAAAATAAGAAGATAAAAAAAAATCTTTCATATACACTTTAACATTAATAAGTGTAATTGATATAATTATAAACAGAGCTCAGCTGAGCATGAAAGAGAAACCAAGGTGAAGTCTAAAGAAGCAAGAAAGTATATCTTTAATTGTCTTGACGATATGGGACAAGTCAACATGCCTAGCTCCTTGAGTGATAATGAAAGAATAGCAGAGAAGATTGACAGGTAAATAGTAATATCTGTATTGGAAATTGTATTAGGGCTGTGATTTTGAATGTATGGCAGTGGGGTTGGTGTCATTGGTAAGACCTCTGCCTTTCATCCTTAAGATAACAGGTTCGATCTCTGGCTCTACCAAAGTGTGAACCTTTGCAGGACCTTCTCTTCTGCCAAAGTTTACTCAGCTTTCCATTTTATGAGGTCAGCTAATAGAGTACCAGCATCTGATATGAACTAACCTGCGATGGATTAGTATCATGCAAAAGGGAGTCAAAGACTCTCATCCACTTAACACTACAGAAACAGGAGATAAGATTAACTTTTATTAGCTAATTGTTTTCACAACATTTCATAACTTACAGTGTTAAAGGTCGGCGTAAATCTACATTGCATCTAATTTTCTAGGAAAGTATCTGCTAGAAAAATTGGTCATTCATAAAATTTAGAACAAATAGTTTAACATAAAATTCCATAACTAGGTTTCCTGTTCAAGGATTTAAAAGATTTTTTGACAATTATGCCTGTTTAATAGTGAAGGAAAACTGTTGCTAATTCAAGGAAAAGTCAGGGAATTTTGAATTCAGTCTTTGGATGCAATCATCATCTTCAACATTAGCACCTTCATCTTCTTCATCACTGTCATCACAATTCTCACTATCATCATTAATGATTGTCAACCTTGTCATCATCATCATCATCATCATCAATGATTGTCAACCTTATCATTTTCATCATCATCATTATCATCAGTGATTGTCAACCTTATCATTTTCATTGTCATCATCATCATCATCGTCGTCCTCATTATCATCATCATCAGTGATTGTCAACCTTATCATCATCATTATCATCATCATCAGTGATTGTCAACCTTATCATCATCATCATCATCATCCTTTTGATCATCACTAATTATTACATGTTTTTTTCAGATATGAATTTGTAGACCTGTTGAAGAAAACACTGACAATTGACTCAGACAAGAGAGTGACTCCTGATGAAGCCTTGAGACATCAGTTTGTGACACTTTCTCATCTGGTTGATTTTGCACACTGCAATGTGTAAGTATTCAGACACAGATTATTTGAAATAAAATGAAAGAATTTCAATGTTGTCTTTGACAAACTTAATAAACCAGTAAATAACCAGTACCAGTGTGCATCAAAAAACCTTTCTAAATTTGATTTCCCACAATATTCAATAAATGAAATGGTAATAATAATGGTAGTGGTGGTTGTGATGGTGAAAGGAGTAGTACTGGTAATGGTAGCTGTTGTGGTAAATGTAAGGGTAATGGTATTGGTAATGGTCTTATTAATTGTAATGGTAGCAATAGTGGCATTGGTAGTGGTTATGGTAATGATAGTGATAGTGGTATATATTTAGTAATGGTAGTGTAGTGGTTATGGTAATGGTAATAGTAATAGTAATGGTAGCACTGCCTGGTTACCCTAGTTGGTAAGGTGCCAGTCTATTGAGCGGGAGGCTCGGGTTCGATTCCCGGCCAGACCAACACTTAGGGTCTTAAAATAATTAAGGAGAAGGTGCTGCCTTTGTTCTAACATCTGCAAATGGTTAGACCTTCACGTCTTCTCGGATAAGGACGTTAAACTGTAGGTCCTCTGAGACCTTCTCGCATGGGTCTTCGTGACCTCTTAAGGCTCTCCGTCCACCTAAGAGTGGTAAATCATCAAAAAAAAAATAGTGGTTATGGTAGTGATAGTGGTATTAGTAATGGTAGTGTAGTGGTAATGGTAATGGCTGTGGTAATGGTAGTGCTTGTGATAGTGGTTATTGTAGTGATATTGGTAATGTTAATGGTAATAGTAACAGTAATGGTGGTAAAGGTAGCTTTATTGACACTCCTCAAAGTGGTTTTTCAGTGACAACAAGAAAATGACAAGATATTATTTTTGATATGAGTTATGAAAACATTAACCAGACTGTTATCACTCTTCAAGGTTTAAATCTGCATTGAAGAACATGGAAGTTTGTTGTCGCAACCGTGTCACATTAGAGCCACAGACATTGTACCCATCATCACCTATACTTAGTGTACCTCCTGTGAGCAATGGATCATTTTTACAGCTTTCAGTAACAGAAAGTCTGGCAACGCAGGAGTCACAATTGACATTTGCGCAGCCATCAGCTGAGCCTTATTTGCAGCACAGTGGTATTCATGTAGGCCCACTTCAAGCTGTGGTGAGTGTTTTTGAGGCTAAGATTCATCTTGTGCATGTCTCTAGTTTCTGTAACTAGGCAGATGAGAGTTTCCCACTCCCCCTGGACAGGATACTAATCCAGTGGTGGCGGCAGAGGGGGGGGCAGGGGGGGGTGGCTGCCCCCCCAAAAATCATGTTGAAGCCCTTAATTATTTGCGAATGTGATCCTTGTACCAAAATCTACGTCTCAAAATGCAGGAAATAGCATCTCAGAGGGGTTAAAAATTCAAAATTTCATGGGGGGGGGCATGCTCCCGGACCCCCCTAGCTCTCTTGCACCTTTGGCGACCTAAATCTTGCCCCCCCCCAATCAAAATTTAGCTGCCGCTGCCTCTGTAATCCATTGCAGAATAACTCCCAGTAGATGCTGGCACTCTATTTTCTGATTTCATAAGGATGAAACACTGAGTCAGATTTGGATGGAGAGAAGATCTTACAAATTTCCAAACCTCTTCAGATGAAACCAGAGACCTAGTAGTTTGAAGACAGAGGTCTTACCAACTTTTTCATTCATTCCATGTCAGATAGCCAGTTAAATCTTTTTAGAAATCTATTAGCTCTTCAAAACCAGAACTTCTCTCTATTTTACATTGTCTCTAATGAATGACAATTTTTGTTTACTCTGAGGATTGGGTGCTGTTTAAATTAACAAATTTAATTTCTTCTTGCAAATGCTCTTCAGAATAATCGACCAGATTTCCTAAGGTCCCACTGTACTCCGATGCATGCAACCGTAATGTGCCAGCCTGACGCTTTGTCTCCTCAAAAACATCTGTTTGCGACACAGCCTTCCAACCATCAGGTCAGACATTTTCAGGTCATATTATATTTTAACGTGTATATCTACTCAATGAGATGGCATTGTTGATTAGAAATAAATTTTGGAAAAATATTGCCAAATGAGGGAGTAACATCCAGAATAAACTCGCCATAGCTAAGATTTGCCAAATCCTTTTGCATACCCCAATGTCTCATCATGAGGCCAGTTCTTATCTCCAGTTTCTGTAGTATTAAGCAAATAAAGTCTTTAACTCTCGGGACACTAATCAATCAAAGATTAGCACATAAATAAAACTGTTATTCATTTATTCGCCTTGTAAGGATGGAAAGCTAAGTCAGCTTTGGCAGAAAAGCAGGTCACGCTAATGTGCAAATTTTAACAAAGCCAATGACCTAACCCTGTACCTTTTGGTTGGAAATAACCCAGCTTTATTGACAAGTGTGTCAATTCCTGTATAAACCTTCTTTGAGACATTAAGAGACTAGACTATTAGTCAAGATTCATGTTCCAGGCCTCGGATAATGTGGCAAAATCAATGTTGCACAAATGTTCAACAATCAGCAAGGCCAGTCATTGAAACCAAACCATTTTTTTGACTAAGAGTTCTTGCCAACTGAGCCTTTATTTATATTATTACTATTGTTAATATTAACATTATTATAATAACTATAATTGTTGTTATTATTATTATTATTGTTATTATTATCATCATTAGTAGTAGTAGTAGTAGTTTTATGACTTCAAAAAGTTTTGAGAGAATTAAAATTTCTTTTTTTGTGAATCTCAGTGTTATCAATTGCATATTCCTACTTTTCCACAATTTCACAGGGAGCCCCTGCAGTTGTTTCAATGGCCTTACCACAGGCCTCCCTATCATTGCCAGTCACTTCGGGACTCTTTGCTAAGGTAAGTTGGTGTACTTAATTAAATTTTAGTGTTATCTCCCACTTTTTCTCTTCTTCTCATCAACACAGCAGAAAAAAACAAACAGAGATAAACAGTGGCTGCATGATGGCGTGGCTGGTCTAGTTGGTAAAATCTCTACCTTCCAACCAGAAAATGCAGGTTTAGTCTCAGGCTCTGCTGAGATTTGATTATTTTTCTGACCTTCTTTTCCATCCTAAACCTACTCAACTTTTCTGCAAAAGCTGCGACTCGGCTTTTCATATTTACAAGCTCAGTAAACAACGGTCTACTGTAAGGTAACTTGCAATGAACTAGAATCCCGTTCAGGGGGAGTTAAACACTTGTAATGGACTAGAATCCCGTTTAGGGGGAGTTAAACACTCATAATGGACTAGAATCCCGTTCAGGGGGAGTTAAACACTTGTAATGGACTAGAATCCCATTCAGGGGGAGTTAAACAG
>JAOEHV020074777.1:0-10087 GCA_025447995.2 Isaurus tuberculatus
CTGCCGATCTAAGCCGTTTTCTTTGATACACCGCCGTCCACAACCATGGACGAAGCAAATAGGTTTTGAAACTGGTTTTAATCGGAAATGAGCAGTAGGCATGAACAAAGTTCATAAACCGCTAGATGTTTTTGAGCCCGCGGCAGCATAGTTCAAAATGGTGACGTCAACAACAATAACAACAAACTTAATTGTGTCCTCAAGGAAGATTTACAAAATAGGTATTTAAATAAAAGATATACATAAAGATTAAGGGACACAGCTACTTAAAAATAGCTCTAGAGGCTAATCGAGTTAAGTAGCTGAGGTCAAACAGTTCATGTCGTTAACGATTAAGTTTAAAATTACTAAGGACAGAAAAAAAATACATATATACAAATAAACATACGTACACATACATATACATATACACATATATACACATACACATATTCATATATACACATAAATAAACATATACATATACAGAATACATAAATATTGACAGTAAAGGACATTGGAAGAGCGAAGTGCATCAGGTATCCCTATAAGTATTACAAATTTGATTTGTCAGAAGTTTCTTAAATTGATTCCGGCTTTTGGATTTGAAATCTTCCTGGATTGAATTCCATACTTTTACCTTTGCGTCAAAGGTATTCGGGTACTAACGCGAAAGCCACGAGACGTCAGAGCAATGACGTCAGAGTTGCCAGGTTACCGACGTGCATGCTCAACAAAGAAAACGGCTTAGATCGGCAGAGTCTCTCAATTTTCGTTGCAGGACCGTCACGAGATAGAGTCTGCTTGCAGGGAAGCTGACGGAAGCCTCGAAATGTCATCTTTCTACTCTGCGTATGAAAACGATCGAACATTTCGACCTTGATTTTATAAATCCAGTGTTTTATCTACTCACTGAGCTGGAAGACTCCATTTTGGTTTGTAGGTTCGTGTGATGAGTATCCATAGTTGATCACGTTTTTTTTTAATTCATTACAGGAGACGAGCATAAGACAGACCTGCTACTCAGAAGTGGCCGCTTTCACTTAATTAAAACTAAGCGAGATTGTTACTTAAATACATAAATGAAATCACTAATAAAATACGCATTTTCTACCGGTACAGTTGCTGAAAAGATATAATCAATTTCAACTTACAAAAATCATACAGGTTGAACATTTTTTTTAGAAAAAAAGTTTTTACAATTACCATATTACATGAAAATTTCGCGACACTTAAATTTCGCTAATTTGCGAAATTTTTGTATTCTGTATCACTTTAATTTCGCGTTCTTGAGCAAGACATATTCAACGTATTTATGTATTTCTAATAGACCGACTTCATCTACAATAACGACAAAATTAACAAAAGTTGCAATGGTTGGTCTAAAAAACAACAGTAACAAAAAAGTTCTCACAATGCCCACAAGAAGTTCATGCTTGAATGCGAATTATTGAGTTAATTGACTACGATACCATTAAACAAGTCTCACGAGTGGAAACATCCACTAAGAATGAAGAAGCCATTTAAAGGTTCAAGCAGCTAGTGGAACGGCATTGCCAGGAGCCAGTAAATGGACGATTTGAGGACTGCTCAAAAGAAGTGCTGCATGCAGTGGACACAGAAAGCAGTAGTGATGAGGAGGACCAAGACATTGCCCCAGAATAGTTAAAAATAGGATTTTGTCAACGTTTCGATGCCAATACACTCATCCTTTCTTGATTATTTACTTATAGTGAGTCATTTAATTTTCTCGTCATGTTATGTTCGCGACACTCTGTTCACGTCATTTTAATTTCGCGATCTTTTTAAAATTGCGACTAAGAAATTCGCGAAATTAACGTGTCGCGAAATTTTCATGGGTTAAGGTAGTCTGCCGTACGAGCACTTAAGTGTGTAAGGATAAAGATACATAAAGTTTTTATTTGTTCTGCTGCTGGTTGCCATCTCTATAGGCGTAGTTATAGTTTAATGTACATCATTAGAAAACTCTTTCATGATTTTCTGCAGTGTACCAAATAAAAAATCTTCGAATTTTCTCGGCTGTTATTTTTGTGCATCTAGGAACTGTTAGGCTTTCTGAAACATAAATTAGTAAGGCTTCTTTAACGTGTAGGATATTGCAGGAGATGGAGCTTTGACTCGAACTTTGCTGCTCTTCCTTTCCTAAATCCATGGATCCGGGACTTCTTCCCCCCCCTTTCTTTCTCCTCCTCTACCCGTGAGAAACATTTTCTAGTCAGATGTGGAAATTTGTTAAGAATCTTAGTTTCTTTTAGAAAAAAAATACCTTTCATGAGTAATTGCTGGCAAAACTTGCAATTTTTGATTGACGAAAAGAGATCCACTATGCAAATTTTCAATACCTAACTTGCTTTGCGCACTATAAATACTTTCGTGTTTTTTCCTTAGAGTTTGGCTGTTCTGGAAAACGAAAATGGTAGCAGAAATGAGTAATGTTTTTTTTCTTTTGTTTGTTATGCTTTACAGCTGTTGCAGTGAGCGAGCAAGACAGCAGATGTAATTTATGTAGCTGGCTTTTTATTGACTCCGAAATTCTGTTAAAAATAGTCTAAGGCAAAGTCTGGACACTAGTAAAAAAAACTTTTTCATGAGGGGACTCGCCAGCCGAAAAGAAAATTTTCGTGGCGATTTAGGCCGGTGGGTCCCCAACATCAGTGGTTTTCTACTGGTGTCACCACAGGCAGCCCAAACTCTTACTACGAGTGGAAAAAGGCCGTTTCAAAAATTAAAGACTGTATGGAAACTGTTTGTTTCCTTTCTATCGTAAAAAAATATTCCTGTTACATAATAAAAGGGAAATAAACATACTTTGAGGCTTGAGAAGTAGTTGGTTGACATTGTTTTTTGGGGTCAGAAGGGAGGATTTGATGTGGTAGAACGATGAGTATATAGAATATAGCCCACAATATATATAGAAGTATATAGAAACTTCAACACGAAAAAATCGACTCACCTGACGAAAATCTGAAGTCGAGGCGGAAGCTAACGAGAATTTTTCATGGAATAAGAAATTTAAATTATCAGAAACAAAAAAGAGAATTTTTATAAAAGAATATGTGTACTAGAAGTTTATAATAGGAGAAGTAATACGTCACGTATGTCGTATTTCATTTCCAAATAAGGAGTTCCATTGTTTGGCGGGAAACTCAAAACGACGGGGGGACCGACCGGCTGCAGAAAAAAATACAAAATGGCGGTGCTTTGATAATTGACAATTGACTATCCTGGTTATTCCTTTTAAAGTTTTTGTACTGCTTCAGTACCTCAACATTGTGTCAGCACCAAATTAGTTAGTAAAACTAGTGTTTGAAAAAGTTTTATTCATGGATTCTGTAAGTATTTATCCAATTTTTAATTGTACATCTCGCACATGTGTTCCTCATTCGTGAAAAACTCACCGTCCACTTGTTTGCCTTCAACATGCTTCAAGAATACTTCATTTTTAAGTTGCAGTTTTAGGAACACGTTTTAGGGACTAAATTTTGTTTCTGTAACCCACGTTGTTTGAAGAACTTTTTAAATATGCAATATTAGGCAAAAATCAGAGAAAGGGCCCAAACCCGGAAGATTAATTATAAAAAATATTCAAAACGACAAATGAACAATTGTGTTAATGAAGATTTTCGACAAACTACAACATTCTTAAAAATGAAAACATGAGTACAAGCTACAATGAAGTTTCTGAAGTGGTTGCTTTGTTTTTTAGAAGAATCGTTTTCAATTACTCTAATTAACTATTAACAACCTGTTATTATTCTTATCATTTGTCTGTTTATTTGTCTTTTAAAAGTTTTTCCCTATGGTCATGTTTTGGATTTTTAAATGATGTGATATTTACCTTACGATTGATTTAGATTTTTTTGTTTGTTAATTTTTTTTACTTTGTGTTTGAAGTTTCGTGTGATAACAAGCTTTGACTATTTACTCAGAGGATTGGAAATTAACATCCGCCCAGTAACCTGCCAATTTTTGCCTCGGTTGATCAGAAATTATGAGAAGGTTGCCAGACTAGCAAGTGTTTTCCTCTGCTAATAATATACATGAAACAATTTCTTGATGCTGATTGGCTAAGAGCAGTACTGTTTTGAGGGAATTCACTGCAGACAAAAAGGAAATTTAGTGCATTTGTTTTCTTTTAATGCGAGAACTTTTACAATGTAATCAAAAGAAAATTTGCTTGTGAGACTGTCACATCTGCATGGTTTGTAAGTTCAAAAAAGTTATGGTTTGTTGAATTAATTAATTTGTCGCATGACTCAGATGTCACATCCTGTCTAAATTTTTTCATGTATATTATTAATAGGTAATAATATGATTTCTTGTTCAATTTTAATTAATTTGCACTTCCGTTGTTTTTCAAAATGCCCAAAAAACAAACTTGTGCAAATTAGTTCTAAATTGAACTCGAAATCATATTATAACCTATACATACGTTAGTTTATGCTTTAAATGAAAATCCATGAAATCACCAAGTTAGTTGACCAAAAGTGTTTGAAAGTTCATGATATTTTTTTAGCGTAATTAAAGAAAACAAAAATTATTTGTGTTCGAGACTTTTAATTACACCCTAACTTTTATTTTAATTTGAGATTCTTAATATGACTTAACGATTTAATAAGGATGTCTTTTTTATTGTTATATAAGTTATCATTCTGCCATATAATTTATTATAATTATTATTATAATTATTATTGTTATTGTTAGTATTAATTTTTGCCTTTTTTGTGTATGCCTTTTCAATAGAAATCTTTTCAAGAGTTTTTTGTAAAACTTGTTGATTCTCCTGATGAATATTTTCCAGTCTTGAAAACTCTGTTTCTTAAGGTATGTCATTCTGTATTGTGTTTTTTAGGCCTTAATTTTTTGAAATATTTTAAGCAAAGAACTTTCTCATATTTCAAAGTATTTTGTTCAAATTATAGAGAAAAGATGCAAAAAATAATAATATCCAAATTTAAATCTAACAATATTCTAAACTCTAAATTTAACCCTAATTCTATAATTTATGATTAGTTTAATACTTGATTTGATTTAATTTTTTTTTCTATTTTGGCAATTTCTGATATTGTTTGATTTTCCTTTTTTTGTTTGGATGAGGTTTGAATCTTTAGTTGTTATTAATCAGGGTATTAATAATATTGGTTTCAAGATTAAGTTATTCCTGGCATAACAAAACTTGATTCAATTATATTTAATTTGTTTAAATATCTAAGTTTTTTAAGATCTAGAAATTGTGGAGCATTTTTGTTCTTAAGCTGTATTAATTTGTTACTATTATTATCATCATTATTATTGATATAATTGACTTTGTTATTATGATTATTATTAGTATTATTACTTTTTAAATAATTGATATTATTATTTTATCAGTAATTGCTTGCAATATCAAATGATAGGAAGTATAGTAAATAAATATTATTTTTATTGTAGGATCTTCCGAACTACCATGCTGAGTTTCAACTTGAGGTCCTGGAAGCTTTTAAAGCAGATAACCTGAGTAAACTAAACAATGAAAGATTCAGGGCTGAGGATTTCATCAGTAAACTTGCTACACTTGGCTTTATTGAAATGATACCATTCCCAGAGCTTCTTTGATAGTTTCTTAGTTCATTGTTTATAAATAACATTATTATTTAGAACAATATTTTACAGTTAGAATGATAGTTAAGATGACATTGATGATGATAGTATTATATAATGATTTTAAAGTTTTCAGCTGCCATAGCATCCCATATTTCCCACTTTCTGTTATGCACAGCCAAAATAACTTTGTTGTGTTGTTGTCAAGATTTAAATGACTTGTCAGTGTTTTGTGGCATTTCCTTTATACTTGGAAAATGTTTTGCAGTTTATACTGAACAAATTCCAAGTGCAAGATATTGCCTCACATCTGAGAACCATAACAGAAGTCTTAACGGTAAGTAGACAAGGGAACTGTGAAGAGATTCTTCTTTCAGTATGTCTTAGTGATAGATAACAAATTGACAATACCTCTCTTCCTACAGGTTTTAAACTCATAGACCAATTATTTAAATGATCATAAGGTAAATACACATATTTTGCATAGTTTGCTGTTGTTATTATTTCTGAGATGAAAGGTAAGATGAAGTATATGTTAAAATCTCAGACATTTTGATAACTGAACAGACATAAACTATATATGTTGCTGAAAATAAACAGCAAAACAGTTACTGTTCATCAGCAGGATACCTAAATTGTGTGCAATTCAACAATTGGGTTCGGCTCCATTAAATCCTGTACCAATTGAAGAACAATTCAGGTGGACCCACCCACTAAGTGAGCACAGTAACTGTAAAGTAAGGAAAACAAATAGATGAAACTGTTAGATACTAATAATTCGCGGTACACGCAACACAACAAAAAGCAACTAGCTCGCACATCAAATACAGATTTAAAAGTCAAATAAGCGCGCGCCATTAAATACAAAATTACTTTAATATATAACATTCAAATAAAAAGGATACAAACTTTCCATTATTTATCATCCAGGTCAGGGGTCTCTAAGTTCTTTCATTGTTGCACCATACTTCCGTATTTCGTCGAAGTCTCTTCTGTAGAATTTTGCGAATGACTTTTCGAATCTTTGTCTGTCAAAGCCTTGCTTTTCTAATTTTGACGTCAGGCACTGGTTTCTTGTTATAAAGTCACTCTTTTTACTGCAAATCCTAGCATATCTCACCAGTTGAGATATGTGTATACCATACGCTGGATTCTGTGAGATGTTACTGTCCAGGTATGGGAAGTTCACTACCATAAAATTGAAGTCTTCTCTTGTCGTAAATGCTTGTTTTTATTGCTTCTGTTCCTTTTATGTTAGTATGGTGTGAAGTCTGTTTCTGATGAGGAATCTGTTCCTGGTGAGGAATCTGTCCTTGATGTGGAAACTGTTCCTTATGTGGAATCTTTTCTGCTATGGAACCTGTTCAAGGTGTGGAATCTGTTTGTGGTGTGGAATCTGTTCCTGGGGCCAATTGTACGAAGGGTGAATAATGCATCCAATGGATAAATCCGTATCCAGCAGATAACGTCTATACAAAATCTATATAGTGGATAACTCTTATCCAGTCGATAACTTTATCCAACCTTTGTACAACCGGCTCCTGGTGTGGAATCTGTTTCTAGTATGGAATCTTTCCTGCTATGGAGTCTGTTCCTGGTTTTGAATCTGTTCCAGGTGTGGAATCTGTTCCAGGTGTGGAATCTGTTCCAGGTGTGGAATCTGTTCCTGGTGTGGAATCTGTTCCAGGTGTGGAATCTGTTCCTGGTGTGGAATGTGTTCCTTGTGTGGAATCTTTCTTTGTGTGAATCTGTTCCAGGCGTTGAATCTGTTTCTGGCGTGGAATCTGTTCCTGGTGTGGAATCTGTTCCAGGTGTGGAATCTGTTACAGGTGTGGAATGTGTCCTTGTGTGGAATCTTTCTTTGTGTGAATCTGTTCCAGGCGTTGAATCTGTTTCTGGTGTGGAATCTGTTCCTGGTATGGAATCTTTTCCTTGTGTGGAATTGTTTCTTGGTAACTCCAAATTGGCAATCACGATCTTGGTCAACGTTTGATTTGTTGTTTGCACTTCTCGCATTATAGAAACTGAGACACACAAACGAGCAGTGACGTAACATTTTTAAAAAACCTTTGTTCTCGCCAAACCACACTAAAATGCTGCACATCATTTTCAAATTACCCCACTTTGGAGAGCGTTTTGGAAAACCTACGTTTTCGGTGTAGTGTGGACGGAAGTCGAAAACGGAGATAAAAGCATGCGTTTTCAAACGAAATCCTATTGGTCTGGACGGGGCACCTCAAAAAACTTTAATTCTATCAAATTTTTTGCGGTAAGTATTTTGCGATTTCTTTCCCTGTGAATTGTTACGGCCTGAGTTCATATTACTTTTCTTTTATGAGCCACAACTTTATATTCGCTAAGTTCAGTCGACTACGCTAAAAGTTGAGTCATTTCGTTTGTGTTGGACATGTATGATCCTTTTATATTTAATAATTATTCACCGAAGTGGAAGTGAATATACTTCGCTTCCACCGACACTGAGGTGAATAATTGTTTTAATATATACCACACAAGCTGAATAACTAGCGGATCGAAGAGTAACTTTATTTGTGACAATATACCGACAAATAGTAACGGGAAGCCAATTTGTTTTCCTTTGGCTGCTCGGAGGTGAATAGTACTTGGTTAATCACCTCCGAGCTAGCCAATCAGCGTGCGCGAAATGTACTATTCACTTGTGTGGTGTATATACTAAAGATAGTTATTGGGTCAATCGCGACGACAGTTATAATGATAAGCATTGACAGTTAGTAAATGGTTTTTGTTGATAATAATGATAAAATAATGTTCATGGTGATAAGTGTTATAACGAATTGATTATGATTATAGCTAATTATTAATACTTATTGATTAACTGCTTTTTTAAGGATGTTCTGGATGTAGAAGAAAAAGGTATGTTTTGAAGTGTAATCAGTCAAAGATTTGCAACTATTTTTTGTTATACTCCCTGAAATTTTTAATTTCTTCACATATCGGTTTAGAATTTGAAGATGAAATACTCTTACTTCTACTGTTTCAAATAAATGGCTGGTGTTACCTGTTCTTTCACTCGATTTCTCAGTTCACTGGTTAAGAAAGTTTGAGAAATTAAGTTCGTGACCCAACAAATTTGCCAAAGATTAAAATATATTAAAATGGTATAACGTTAAAATTTTTAAAAGTTAAAAGTTTAAAACAAACGTTTTTGACTTTTTAAGTCATCTTTAGGTTAAAACTTGAAGATGACTTAAAAAGTCAAAAACGTTTGTTTTAAACTTTAAACTTTTAAAATTTTTAACGTTATACCATTTTAATACATTTTAATTTTTATTGGCGTTTTGAATGAATTGCCAAAGATTGCAGTTTTAGTCTCTTTGGGAATTTATTTCTTCACAATTAAGTCTCAGAAAGCCGTTTTAATATCGTTTGAGTTTGAACTACTGAGACGCTACATTGATGACCAGATATTTCTTCTCCCATCCTACCCCGATCAAGAGAACTACTCTTTTGTCAAAGCTTTTTTAAGCACTAACAAAGTATATTGATTGTAAAGTGACACAAAAAATATTCACGAGCAACGAGAAATGCTCAGTTGTAAATTTTCTCTGTTGTTTAATGCATGACATTTTCAATCGAAAAGCACCTTCTAATAGTCTTAAAATGTTTACTGAAATTGACTGCATGCATTCTTACAATACGCGCTCTTCCACATCTAAAAGCGTTTATATTATTAAAACATCCAAATTAGAAATTCAAAGAAATGCTTTTTCAAGAGTAGGGCCAAGGGCTTGGATTGAGATACCAACATCATTGAGGCTGTTACCCAAAACGAGATTTAAAAAAGAGTTTTGTTCACTACTTATAGAAATCTTAAAACAACAGAATGAAAATGATTATTTAGAAGTCAATCATATTAAAACTGCGGTTAAAAAATACAATACACGTTAATAACCGAATTTCTATAAATGGCGGTACTCGATATACGCACAAAACACAAGCTATCGTTGTTTAGTTATATTCTATTGGCATTTAGGTATATTTCTATATTTACATAAATTCCTCCTTTCTTGTCTGCTGTACATTTACTTATATATTCTTACACAGACTGACTCCGCCTAGATTGGCTAGTGCTACCTGCGGATCAGTCATATATTGTAAAATGTTTGTACACAGTTTTTAATAAAGTTGAAATTGAAGTTTCATTTTTTCAGCCAAGGAAAATTCCACTGGACTTTTACCTCTGTTAGTGGATGACCTGGCAACGAATAAGAAAGTCGATTTCCTCACAAGACTTCAGGTTTGACCTGCTCATTTCATCCCTTGTTGATTTCACATCTTTTTTATTTCATCCCTTGTTCATTTCACATCTTTTTGATTTCATCCCTTATTGATTTCACATCTCTTTGATTTCATCCCTTGTTGATTTCACATCTCTTTGATTTCATCCCTTTTTCATTTCACATCTTTTTGATTTCATCCCTTGTTCATTTCACATCTCTTTGATTTCATCCCTTGTTCATTTCACATC
>JAOEHV020074879.1:0-16277 GCA_025447995.2 Isaurus tuberculatus
ATTTTGATGTTGAGGTTGAACTACCTGAAGTAGTTGTGGAGGATGATTTTGATGTTGAGGTTGAACTACCTGAAGTAGTTGTGGAGGATAATTTTGATGTTGAGGTTGAACTACCTGAAGTAGTTGTGGAGGATGATTTTGATGTTGAGGTTGAACTACCTGAAGTAGTTGTGGAGGATGATTTTGATGTTGAGGTTGATGTTGATGTTGATGCTGATTTTGATGTTAAAGTAGTTGTTGAGTATGATGTTGATTTTGATGTTTAGGTTGTTGTTGAAGTTGAGATTGATATTGATGTTGTGCTTGTTGAGATTGTTGTTGATAATGATGTTGATTCTGAGGTTTTTATTGTTGATGTCGATTTTCATGTTGAGGTTGCGGTTGTTGAGGTCGAGGTTGATTTTGATGTGGAGGTTGATGTTGATGTTGAGGTTGATGTTGTGGTTGTTGTTTAAGATGTAGGATTCTTTCAAGTGTTTTTGTCATCTTCCAAAATTTCAAACTTGCAAGAAACTCTCCAATCAAATGCACGATCTTTCGATCTTTGTACACTGCAAGACAGCGTACAGGCTACAAAATATTCGTTTTTTTCCCCTCATTTTCTCTGGGGATTGCTAAATTACTGGAGGTCTCACCCACCTAACTACTCTGACAAACTCATTCATAGTTGGTCCTTTAGTTTAAAAATTTTTCAAACATCTCAATATACATAAGAAAATATGCTCTAATTTTAAACTTCAGATTATACTTCACCATGGTTTTTCACAGGATTAATTAAACTCAAGGTTGAAAACTTAAGTTGAATCATCCCCTTAATATGATGTTTGGAGAGGAAACGCATCGTCACAACAACACGACAAAGTGCTAAAGCTCGAAACGTATTTTTCCTACTCTATTTATGGCAACGATTAAACATTTCATTCTAGAGTTGGTTAAGGCGCGTGTTTTACCTACCCTATGACGAAATTCAATTTTTACTTTTATTTTCTTCTAGATATTATGACTTACCTTGCAATCGCCTTTGGAGTTGCTGCTGGAGTGTCGTTCCTTTTCAACGTCATTTTTTGCGTTTGCTTGGTGTAAGTTGTCAACAGTCTGTTTTGAAATCTCGCCTATCCTATGCAATCATCATAAAAGTACTTAAACATGAACAGTGCAGAACTAACAGCTGCTGCACTTTAGGAGGCGGCAGGACCCGTGTTCAATGCCCCGCTTTTCTAATTTCAGGAATTTTGGGGGGTTTCTCAAATGGCAAGAAGATTTGACTTTCTCGTCGCCCGTGGAATATAATTAGCTTTCCCGTTTTATTCAGCAAGTATGTTTATCACTTGGCTTTGGGCTGCTTTTTAGTTGACATGCGGCTCAAAAAGGCCAGCAGCTGATCGCTTTTTGCTTTGAGCGATCACAACAAAGTTTTTTCTTAAACTTGGACAAATGAAAGTGATCGGACTGGATATTTGTGTCTGAAATACGTAAATAAGAAAAACGGAAATAAGCTTTTTAAAACACATAAATAAGAATGAGGCCCTCCAAGGGGTTTTGGCGACAAGTGACATCACTCCAAAATTGCAAAAATGTAGCGACAATCTTGTTCAAGAACACCGACAGGCGACAGAACCTGACGGAAAAAAAAGCGATAATTTGCAACAGCAACAATCCATTTTTAATTTCGACAAAACGACATCCTTTCACTTCAAGTGTTATTTCGACAACGGCATGACCAACCAGGCCAGCATGACTCTAAATCTTCTCTTCTGTTGGTGTTACTTTAGCGCTTTCTGAGGTCATTCGGTTATTTATGTTTACACTCTAGCCATTAGAGTCGTTAGAAACTAAAGCGGTTGATCATCTATTAAAAAGAAGGAAGTTTTTACGAACGCTTACTCTTTAAATTAAATATTACAGGACGCGAAAATTAACCACGTTTAGCGAACATTTGTATTCTAGCGAGAAAAGCGACAGCGACATTTGTCTCTAGCCAAATACGCGAAAGGTGGGCTGGAAAATGAGCGACAATGGGACATCAGAACCCTTCTTGGAAGGCCTCAAGAATGAGAAAAGTTGAGTGTCACGCGGGCAAGCAATACCATAGATATCTGAATTTTGCTTTGTCCATTTTAAAAGATTTCTTTTGCCTTGGGCAAACAGGCAGCCGTAAATTTCCAATACTGCTAAGGACAGAAAACTTGTGTTGAATTCCTTTCGCCCAATTATCCGTGAACAGGGACAATGGTTGTCTTTACACTAGATCCCAAGTAAACTTAGGAATATTTCAAGTCAAGAATTTTTTTCTTACTTAAGAACACTCAACACTTCACACACAAGGGACTTCTTTACTTGAAAGTAGCTTGAGCTAATGAAAATTGACAGCTAACTCGACTGAAGACAAGTTGGCGCCTTATTGCAGACATCAAAATTAGACATTAGCTTGATTGACAGCCAGGCTAGAAAACCGCAAGTCAGCAAAGTTGGCGATAAGGATTGTTTTCAAGTCGCTTGAAACTTTCTTGAACTGTTTCAACTTTCCGACTTTAATTATATGCAAAGTAAAGTTACTTGAGATTTTGCTTAGGCCTTCACACAGGCATTTTTGGGTAAGTAAAACTTAGCAGCTCTCAAGTCTTACTTAACGGCCTAGTGTAAAGACAACCAATGGGACAACCATACCATTGCTTGTATTCAATCACGTGGCTTTTGCTTGCATTTTCACTTCCGGTAAAGCTCCTTCTCGTAACCGCCTGCAAACAACGCGCTCAGTTGACCACCACAAATTTCTATGCATATCTAATGAGGCGGACGTGACGTCATGTGATTACAAAGAATTGTCAAAAACGTTTAACTCTGACCCAGTGTTGTGTTATGTATGTCCTTGGCCACAAAAGACACGTAATCTTAAATTATATCGTATTTTGGACGATTCAGCTCTGTCGTCATGTCTTTGAAAACAATGCAAAAATCAAGACGTTTAGCCACTAGCAGCCGATGGTTTAAAAGTTTATTGTTTATTGTTGTTTTTTCCAGAGAATAGATAAACCCTAATAACACAAAATGATACTAATTAATATAAAAAACGTCTCTAGCAAGAATCTCATTTGCAAATAGTAACAGGCCTTGGACTCTAATTTTAGGGGCACGGCCATTTTGGACTCAAAATTTTTGCCAAATAGAGGGCACCAAAGCAATTGTCAAAGGGCACCAAATAGTTAATACCATTGATTTAAAAAACCCATGTTTCAACACCTATTTCCTAAAGGCACGGCGGCACCCAACGTAAAAGGGACAGGCCATTTGTGGCTGTAAATCATGCACATTTCTGGGGGGCATTACGGCAATGGCCAAGGGCATCCACGGCAAATGCCGCATGGCCGTCTTAGATTTCAAGCCCTGTAGTAAGAATCAATAAAAATGAGCTCTCTTTGATCCTGGGAGAAAAAAAAAGCCGACCAACCAAGTTATTATTATTACGATTACTTATTATATTAAAAAGGGGAACAAATATGGCAGGTAAAAGTAACAGAGCCATATAACCTGACTTCTAATTCTTATTTGTTATTTTAGCAGCAAGCGGTCAAGAAACGACGATCGTGATTCAGAAGATGGTCGTGGGCTTGGCAGCCTTCCCGAAAAGAAAAAGAACAATTACTCAAGCGAACCGAGTGAAAAATGTAATGATGAAACTGGGGGAATAGGGAGCAATGGTTTGCAATCTCAGATTTCACAGGAACCGTTGGTAGTAAGTGACAAGAGAGAAAAACCAAAGACGCTCTTTCCACAGGGAGGCACTGGTAGTCGCCTCCATAATGGACAAGGTGTTGGAACTGGGAGCTTGATAAAACCTCAAGGCCGTTCACCTGTTCCTAAACCCAGGCGAGAGGCACCTAGAGTTCCCCGTGCTACTGGAAGAGTTTAGCGAACTTTGAAAAACTATACATTGTTTGATAATGATAATAATAATAATGTAAATAAGATGAGAAATAGTAGATTTATTAGAGAAAATGCGTGATCCAATACCAGGGCTATACATGTTTTAATAATTCGTTCGTTGATATAAAATTATATTAGAACCAGCTCTTGATTGTCGGACAACGGCCTTCAGTGGGTTATGTATAAAATAAAAAGCTTCACATTTCCATGTCATTACTTTAAACATATAGACATGTAGAGTTCCTACTACATTAATATCCTGTTGGAGGCTGTAGTCTGACAGTCGAAAGCTTGTTTTTAATAGAGTTTTATACCAGCGAACCTGCTAGTAAATCAGTGCATCTATTCGATATAGATAAAAATACATCCCAAGTATTACAACAAAGTGTTATTACATAGTAATTTATTATAATAAGTAAAAGTTGTTCATAAGATAATAGCAATAAAAGTTAAGATAAATTTTAAGTACACCTTCCGAGACAAGTTTCGACATGAATGTGCAATTCAATCTTAAGTCTAATTGAACATTGGCAGATATTAAAAAGCATTATCATGTTTTTAAGATTTATCTAATTGTTATTGCTACTATCAAGATCGTATAAAAACACAGTATTATTTGACATTAGATTTATCGGTTACCGTTTCTTGTTCATATTGTGTATGTCACATGGCAAAATTCAACTTTTAAGTTTAAATTCGGTTTCTTTAATTTCATGTTGTCCCTTCTCTAGTAAAAGCTGTAATAGGAAGTCTGCACTGTTATTCAGTCGGAAAACCAGTAAAAACTATATTCAAGACTAGAGTAGGGAAACCAGAGCTTCTTCCCTAATGAATTAAAACCTTAAATTCGTTACATTTATGATTAATCAATGACCAGGTTCATTTTTATTCGTGCACACAGTGTTTGTTCCATGGTCTTTTGGGATCAGGTATTTTAAATTTAATGTGTTGTCACACCGGGTGTATTTTACGTTGGTCGAAATCCTGTGGCGACTTTTGTTACACGTTGCTAATGATTGTTACTGAGAGCGTATCGTTTTTATGGGACGATCTTCTAGGATATGTATATACACACTCCTGATGGACCATCAGAACTAACTTTCTCTCAACAGCTGGTAACATAGCGCAGATCTACGGTATCGCAAGGGTCCAAGTCAGGCGTCTATTTCGCAATTGCGTGCATAATCTGGAAGATGGTCTCATAACGCCATCATCATTTTGTTTTGTAATTCGGTTTCCATTGGTGTATTTTCAGAATATATTTCTATGGATAGAAATAAACTATTTGCATAGTGTCTATCTTTATCTTAGAGTAACCAAGTCATTACGTTAAAAAATCGCTTAATAGATATTTTCTTTTATGACATTTGAGGTCTACCTTAAATGCTTACTCCATAATAGATTGCATTGCGTGTTAGTGCAAAGTACTTGTGTCAACCAAAAATAGGCAAGCATTACCCCTTAAAATTTACTATAAAGTAAAGCCTAAATGTTAGCAGCCCTGAGCATAGCATTTCTAACAAACAAGCTCGGGTTCCCAAGGGAAATAAATACTACTTATTAACCGACAGTGAGGTCATTAAAGGTAATCTCAGACCGAGGACTTGCTGTAACGACTGAGCGAGAGGTCAGAGATGTCCCTGTAATGGTCGAACCGATGAGATTAATAAGTTATTTATTATATGGCCTTTAGTCTATTTTCGGAAGAAAACGAAAAATACACCGAAAGTTAATTTCCATATTTGCTTGTGCGCGCGCACCAATTTTAAACAATGTTCACTCAGCCGAATCGGCAGTCGTCACGAAAAACAAGAAAAAATGATTTCTTCAAAATGAACAGTCAAAAATAGATGTCAAAAAAACAAAATATCGCCCTCCCAGCAGCCAATCAGATTGCAGGAAACTGTCTAGCCAGTAATAAAGCTTATTATTACATAGATAACTACATCCGGGATACGAGTGACATATTTTCCATAATTATCCTCACTAGTGAAGAATGCTGACGTCATTCATTTGTTTTTCCCGCTCATTTCGGCGCGCGTTATCCAAACACTAATCAGTCTAAATGGCGAGATTTATGAAAGTCACAGACTAATACATCAAATCTTTCAGCGAGCAACAGGAAAAAGACAGCGACGACAGCCAGTAAGCCCTTTAAAAACATTCTAGCAAAATTTAGAGAAACTTTTCAGTATTTATATACATTATAAATTCGACATATTTTAAGATAAACATTTTTTGCTGTTGCTCTTGTAATACTTTGACCATTTGCAAAATGAAGACACTTTTGGAGATCATTTTCGTCTAGTTTTTTTAAATTTCGAAACACTCATATCTATGTAATAAAAGGAAATTACACGTTGGCTTGAACATATGAAGTTTATCTTCGAGTGGAAAAAATATTTCACGAGTGAGCGCAGCGAATGTTCGCGCCACCGTGTAATATCCTCTATGTAGTTATGGGTGGGACTGAAATGACAAGTATATATGGTAGCACATGCGTGCTAGTGTAAAGTATTTGCACAACTAAGTCTCCCCAACTATGCTGGCCAAGTGGTTATCACTAATGCGCAAGTCAATTCAAGCCGCGAGCATTTCCCCCCTTCCCTCAGACATTTGAAAAATTTGGTCAAATGCCCGGCCCAGCGGGCAATTTTCGTTGGCAAATGCTCCTTCCCCCGTTCCTACTATGATGGTCAAATGCCCGGCCCCCCAGTCCATCAGACCAATATACAAAAATATTGGTTGTCAGTTTTTAATAAACATAACTGTTTCGCCTCAGTAGAACTGCATAAAACAACGGGAAGACAAACTAAACAGAACATTATTGTTTATATAAGTCTTTTATGGTCGATAAATGCTCTTGCAAATGCCTGAGGAGCCGGGACACTATTAACTGCTAAATGCCCAGTTCTTCGGGACTCATCTTGTATCTTGTGGTTATCACTAATACCTCCCATATCACTACGGACCCGAGTTTGAATCATGTTGTTCGCACGTTTGCTGAGATTTGTCTATTTCAATCTGACTCGGAGGATTTTTCTCCCTCCATAAAATCGACTTTCATGCCAAAATCTGTGCCGTCGACCACTTAAACATGAGCCTCTGGCTCGGAAGATTAGGAAACCACTCCATGCGTGTAAAGACGTTAACTAAATTATTTAATGGAAGCCTGGCGGCCTAGAGGGGATTATATGTTCTGTTACCAGTGCTCCCACTTTATAACGCTATGTAGCAAATACTGTATTTTTTTTATTTATATTGATTTAACTAATACAGGCACTAAGGCTATTCTACTAGCAGGTATTAACCTTTAAATCTACCGCAAGGAATGGTGAGCTGGCATGTTAGCAGCCATCGGTATCTGTTTTTCGTCAAATTTGGACCAGTCACCTCAAGCGTGACTTTTTTGTGAGTAGGACAAAAAATTATTTCACGCATTGAGAGAGAGATGCATGCTATTCCAAAAATTTTACGGCCACTGAAGTGGGCACTGGGGCCATATTGGTAGCTGGCATTACCCCTTAAATCTACCATAAATAAAAGTGAGCTTTTTTTTAACAGCCACGGACAGCTGTTTCGGCCTTTTTGGGCCTCGTCGCCATGGTATAGCTAACAATCAGGCTACGGTTCACACTTGAGATAATAGGAAATAGCAAAAGGATGATCCTTGTGCGATGTGGTTGATAAAATACTAATAAGTATTGGTAGCACAGAAGACTGTATGACAGCCCCTCTTTTTGCCGTAATCCTAAATTCCAAGCGCGCTCACAAAAAAGAATGAGTCGGAAAAAAAGCCTCGCGCACAATGTTAGGACAAACAAGTCATGTGACATAATTGGTAATAAAGGTGATCGATATTAGTCATAAGCCACCACGGTCTCATGGAGGTGATGCATTTTTTGACGGTCGGTCGCCAGCCTGAGCCCGCGAGCAACGGCAAGATTAGGATGCGTTCTCCTGCGTCGAACGCAATCCTAATTAATTTACACTACGTAACAATAAAGGCCGGCGAACCTTAACCGACATGGAAATAAAAGTTCGCACTCAAAAATACAATGTTTGTGGTCGTGATTTAATGAAAAGTTTTAATTGTATTTGCATTCTAAAAATCTTAAGTCGTGAGATGATTTCCTGGTCGATTGTATTACTGATGTTTGTTAATCGGCCATTACTTGCAGATGTAGTCTGACGCGTGCAAAAAACTAGTTCGGACAATAATGGCGCACAAACAACAACAAGCAACCAGAGCTCCTTCTTCGTGTTTTAAACTTCCCCTAAAAGCAATAGTTGCAATTTTCGTGCTTATACAGCTTTCGAAAAACGAGGCTAGTATTATATATCCGACAGTTCAATGGATTTCAACCAATCCAAGGTAAGGCCACTGTAATTAATTTTAATTGCACCTGTCAATGTTAAGCTGCAGGGGGGAGGTCTGGCATATGTTTTGCATTTGACTCCAAGTGACCGTCAGAGGTGGGACGTCCCCTAATTTCCAATTATTACCCCCCGAGTGCGCGCGTTGAATATTTTCACCTCATATCCAACAGGACGTGAGTGAAATAATTGTTTTATTTAAAACAAACAAACCACAGGATATTATATATGAGTCAAAATGATTTTTCAAACTTCCACTTCAACAAAAGTTGTCATTTATCAGGGTGGTAAAGGGTTTTTTCGTGAAACGAGATTGTACCATTTTTATTGACGAGAAACGTGAAATCATCTAATTATATGCCCGTCATACGTGATTTGACTCACCCCGTGAAACGTGACTAAGCAGTTTCGAGTCTCCGAGATTTGAGATTAAGCTCAAGTCCGCGAAACGTGATTTGTTCTAGATCACTTATTCAAGATCAATTATAGCCTTTGACCTCTGTCACGCATCAGGCACACCATGTTGCACTGTAGTCTCCTTCGCAGCCGTTATTGGAGTCGGTTTCCCTCCCCACGAAGGAGACTAGTTGCACTGTAGTGCAGTCGCCTTACTGTCATAGTGGTGTCATTTTCTAATCCCGTACCCAGATTTCACTGAAAAGTGGGAGATCTGGGTACGAGATTAGTCATTTTCCAGATGTTCCGGCTAATATGCCAGCCGCGCTGCAGCAAACAACGGAGAGAGGAATGCTATGGACTTAAGGTATTTTATGAACTTCTACCTGTTAGTTTCCGGATATGATATCAATACAATTTACGGCTCATTCTTTGACAACATTCTCAACGCATGCATGTCCACCGCCGGTAAAGTTATAGAACACGGCAAAATAAGAGTTAGATAGACTATCCAAAATTGTTTAAATGTCATTATATGTTTGCATTGCGATGTTTTCCTATATACAGTGTCATGGATTGTAAGTGTGGGACGTGTTATTTTCGTGAAACGTGAAACGCGCTGTTTATCTTCCGTGAAACGTGAAAGAGCCATTTTTTGGCCCGTGAAACGTGATCCATACCCCCCCCCTTTACCACCCTGATTTATCAGAATCTACACTCAAGGGATTTGGCGCGCTTTTTGACCTAGCAACGACACACGTCGAAATTTTCGCGCCTTTCAATTAAGTTGAAAGTTTGAGTTTCTTGTGTGCTACACCGACGTTTTTGTTTAGTTATTCTGTTTGGTTTTTCGAAATGGAATTTAAGCCTTTACTGGATTTACTGAATATCGAATTTACAATTATTGAAAATGGTTGGTTTTCCGGTGGTGAACACTGCGAAAAATTGTAGCATTGATTCAAGTCATTGACAAAATAGCAATGTTTATTTTAATGGAGCAACCTTCCTGTATTGTCGACGTGTGAAAACACTTCAGTTACTCGTTGAGTTATACTCAATTTACTTCCCAAGCTAGGGACTGCCGACTAATTCTAAAACAAGGTTAGTAGGATATTAAACTTTGTTTACGGTTCGAGTTTCAGCTTTTAACAAATTTCATTTGAAATTGATTGTTTAGCTTTTTACTGCTAAAATTATTCTGTTCGCGTCATTGTTCGCTCTAAAACGATTCCGTTGAATTAATTGTAATGATTTTGGTTATTCTAGTCCAGAAATGCTTTAAACAGGTTTTGTTTCAGGGCTGAAAAGCTCTAGATATTTTGTGTTTTCTTTTTCATTCAACTCCGGTGCGACGTGTTTTTCGCCGGTCGCCATCAGCGAAAATTTTCTAGCTTCCTTTTAATTTTAAGATGACGCGTATGCTTAAGGCCCGGATACACGGTGCAACATTGCGCGCAATGGCTGAATTGCATCCTGTATCCACCCCAACATTTGTTGCGCGCAATATTGCAGCAGTAGAATCTCGTCCTACTTCTACAACATTGCGCGCAACAAATTTCTTCGTGTATCCACCATCTGCAGCATTTCGTGCAATTGCGTGACGCAAATTTCAGCGTTCAGCCAATCAAATCTCACATTCAAATGTAACCGCTGACCTAATTTTCGCCCGCGGTAAGTTCACGATAAAAAGATGGTTTGGTCTGCCGAAGAAGAGTTTTTTAATTGACTGCTATAGAGGTAATTAATCTTTTTTTCTAAGCTTTACCTGTGGTTCGGTATCCAAACGTTTTGTTCTGGATATTTTAACTCACTTCTTTTATCAGCTTTTATATTACTCGCGTGGCGGCAGGGAGTAGCCGTAACGCTCAGAAAGGCAGCAAAAGTCGTTTCCTTTCTGTGTTTATTTATATTTGGTTTTACTAAGGTACAGTTAACTGAACGAATATTTATAATTTACAATTTTAAAGAAAACCGATGTCATCAAAGATTGCGCGTAATGTTGCACTAAATGTTGCGACCGTGTACCCACGTCGAATGACGAATGTTGCATGCAATATTGCGCGCAATGTTGCACCGTGTATCCGGACCTTTACCATATTTGTATATTATGGTATAATAAGCACTTTAAAATGACTGGCCCCAAGGGAAACAGTGAGTTTTGTTTCCCCGAGACCCTCAATGTTCCCAGAGGCAAAGTGTTTTGTTATACCTCCCAACTCAAAATAGAACAACACACGGATGTCAGCTTACGACTTTATTGCAAAATGTTACAAATCCCAATAATTTGCATATAAAATAAGTCACAAACCATGAAATTAAATGATACAGTGGCGGCGGCAGAGGGGGGTGGCCGCCCCCCAAAAAAAATATTGGGGGGGCACTGCCCCCCCAAAAATCATGTTGACTCCCTTAATTATTTATGAATGTGATCCTTGTACCAAAATCTATGTCTCAAAATGCAGGAAATAGTGTCTCAGAGAGTTAAAAATTTAAAATTTCACGGGGGAGCATGCCCCCGGACCCCCTAGCTTTGCCTAGTCTTGACCCCCCTAATCTTGCCCCCCCCCAATCAAAATTGACTGCTGCCGCCTCTGTGATAAATGTTAACTCATATCACAAATGTTAAAACCTCGTTGAAAAGTCGACCAATATCAGCACCTTATTTATAATTGAAATTCATTTGAATTCTGATAATATTTACAATGGAATGTGTGGATGGAAAGCTGAGTAAGCTTATGTATCAACATGGAGTTACACTAGATAGAGTTCAACAGTCTAGTGCCATCTCATTGGCATCTTCTGCACGTGATGAAATTGAAGTTGAAACTTGTAAGCATCGTTCTGATGTGTCAACAACGAATTTTTTGATCGAAAAATAGCAGGAAAAATATTTTCAAACCAAAAATCTGTGATCAAAATGTTGATAAACCATTAGTATCTGTGTTTTTCGAAAAATAATGAATAATGAAGATTTTCCACATGGTGGCTAAAATCCCATGCGGGCGCTGACGAGAAAAGGGACATCAATTTTTATTGGTCTTAGGCAATGATTTTTAAGAAGAACATTGTTTCATATCACATCTTTAATATTTTTGAATGTTTATAAAAAGTGTCAATAATTGTTGTCATCCTGGTTTCGAATATAAGAACACTTTATAAGTAAAGTCGCTTAAATTTGAAATTAAAGTATTACTGATGTCATGAAATTTTGTTGTACAAGTTATGAATATGCTCTCTGAATGCAATGGTTATAATATTAAGTGTTGAGGAGGCAAAAGTACAGTGTAACATGCCATTCAATTTTGTTGCAAGTTTATGTGTAATACATATTATATCTCAGATTATCTCAGACAATTTAAACTTTGTCTGATGTTCTGCTTTAACTTAAATTTATATAATATATGTATGGACTTGAGAATTGAGTGTGTGTCAAGTTGGCTCACCATATTTTAAAACCGAACTTTTAATTTAATATTAAAATTGTAAACAGTTTAAACACAATATTACCCTTAGAGATAATTAAGTGAAATGATTTATCATTTTGCTTTTTGTGTTTCATCTAACTAAAAAACTTTGCTAATCATTATGGAAATGACTTTTGGCACAATAAACATAAACACTGTCCCAGCACTCAAGCAAATTCTTGATCAAAGTAGAAAAAACAAACCCACACACATTCCATTGTAAATATTATCAGAATTCAAATGAAATTATTGATTTTCTTAATTAATTGTACTTAATGACTCAATCTTTTCATCTTGTTTTTGTAATTTTGATTCAGGCATGCTGGTTAAAATACTAACATTCACAATTTTATATACAGGTAGCCCATGTGAATGCCTCGAGGGCATCAAGTTAGCCATAAAAACTGCTCTTCTTTAAGAAAATCAAATTATTGTGCCTCATTTTTATTATATCCATTTTGACCTAAGGATGAAAAATAGGAATTTATACTTCAAAATTAAATTCATTGAGGCACCTAAAAAAAAGCATTGTGGAGTGAGTTTCAGCATAAGGAAATAAAACTTTTTTAGGTTTAAGTTTTTCAAACACTTCTTGTCTTTACATGTCTTGTGCTAGAAAATTACAAGTTTATTGTAACATGTCAATAATTAAATACTTTGTACTCTTTACAATTCTGTTTGATTACAACAGAATTTAAAAAAAAAAAGAGTTAGAAAGTACAAAGTATACTGCCTAGTTTTTGCCGTTTTAGGAGGTCAAAAAGAACAAAATTAATAAATGGAGTCACAAAACAAATTTAAAAAACAAATTTCTGGACTGTACAGGTCTAACTTGAATATCAAGCTGGGATTAAATTTACAAATTAACTTGCTGACAGTTTCATGAACTCCTATATCATTATAAATGCTGATTGGTGATTGAAATAAATAATTTGCAGTTTTGATGATACCTTGAAGTGCATTTGAATTGATAATGTTTGTAAATGTTTTAACTTAAAAGAATAAAAGAAATGCAACTGTGACTTTGAAAAGACATTTAAAAGTATTAAAAAAGAATGTGTAACAGTGGACACATTGAATTTGCTCAAAATTTCACGGCAAAATTATCTGTCATTGCTTCAGTTCTTGGGTTCCAGTAGATGGGAACACTGTAAAGGAGCTGCTATAATAGAAGTGTTTCCAAAGTAGCTCCTATAAAGGCCTAACACTCAAAACAATCAGCTAATTACTTATCTTATGAATATTAGACTTTTTCAGTCTTGTCTGAATCATGCATTATTTAATTGTTTTTGCAGGTTTGTTCGAGGTAGTGGTGAGCAAAACTGCAAAGATGATGAAGTTTTGGAGATGAGAGTTAAAATTGCATCCCAAATGGCTGTTCTATGCCCTAACAAAGTTATGGTTGTAGATACCATGGAGCATCAAAATCCTGAGGATTCACTTTATGAAAATCTTTGGATTATTTATGATAAAGGTAGTTTTGATAAATGTACGATTCCAGCAAATGATTCCAGAAAGCTGCTAACTTGCAGTGATCCTGACAATCTTAAGTACAAGACCATTGTATTCAATATGTACAGCGCCAGTGAGACGCAGGTGTCCTTTCCTGAGGAGAAATATTATTATTTTCTGTGTAAGTTCTGTGTTTACGATTTTTTTGTGCAAAATCTAGTGGCTACAAAAAATGAAAGTTATGTTACTGTATATACTCTTGATAACAGATGTTCCAACCTCAAGAGTTCAGAAATATAGGGAAATTTTGAGTAAAAATAAAAGTATTTTTTTCTAATACCAATGTCTCCCAACACAAACTGAACTTTCGAAATTAACAAATAAATCTGAAATTATATTTTCTGCAGTTTGAGAACCATTTTAAGTAGGTTATCAAGGTTTTGGACTATGAAATTTTTACTGGTATAAATTGTGATGTATATAATATAAAAAGGACAAGATCAATGAAACTTAAAAATTGCTGCTAAAATGTTAGTAGAAAACACATTTATTAAAAAAGCTGAGTACATTTTCTTGTCTGTAGTATACATCTAATTGATTATTATCAGTATTAATTTTATTGCAGATCAAAAGCAACTGTTTTTTAAATAATTATAGACAAATTAGAAGGTTATGGCAAAAATAGAGAGATTGGGAGATTTCCAACAGAAAAATGAAAACCCATATAGAATTGGGAGGGATGGAATGATGCATTATACAATAAATTATTAGCAAGAGGCCAAGTTTAATACTAAAATCTAAAAAGTAATTAAACCTAATTTTTGATTATTATTTATTATTATTTTGATTAATTTTAAGATTTTTGTCTTTGTTTGTGCACTTTTGTCACTTTTTTTCTTTCCCTTTATATTCTGAATCTGCAATTGCATTACAAAGTAAAAATCTATAGTAGAAAAAAGTTTTGTTCAAATTTTGTGAACTCAAAAATGCTTCAATTATATATCACATATAGCGACCCAATAAAAGTGGTAGTTAATGTGATTGTGGTGTTTGACACCATTATTGTTGGTATCCTCATCATCATTCTTTTTAGTTTTGCATGGACACCCCCTCCCCTCCCCCCTCTCTCTTTCTTCCCCCTGTTTATTTTTTTCTGTCTTGATCTGTAAGGTCACAGAGCCTCGCATCTTCATTCTTTAGCTGAAACCATTCTTTGAGAGGCCTGCCCCCATTAGATCACCACATAGTTTGAGACAAGTATCCAAAGTGTTTATTTGTGGGTATTGGTTACTCAAAGGCAATGTTATATCCAGTAAAATCAGTATTTCGTCTTATGAATTAAAAGAAAATATCACATTCAAAATTAATCTAAAAAAGGAAATCTTTAAAACTCGGTGTCAGATTTTGAAATAGTTTTTCAAACATTTACAATCAATGAATAATACTAGAAACTGAAAGTATCAAAAGACCAAAAAATATTATTTCATTTTTTAGTTTTTTGTAATCCGTAGAATAGTAAAGAAAACATTTATTTTTCTGTTGCAGCAACCTCAAAGGGTTCCAAAGCCTCTCTAAACAACATTAATGGTGGACATTGCAATGATACATCAAAAAAGATTGCTATGAAATTTCGATTGTTTTTGTGCAAGGAAAGAAGTACTGGTAAGTAAATAATTATTTATTATTTTTATAGGTTAAGGCGGGGGTCTACCTTAAAAAAACTTTTTCTTCAAATACAAACTTTTCAAGGAATTTATACCAACTTTTGACAACATATTACTACTATACATGACCAGCAACTTCATATTTGAGTCTTGTTACCATGGCAACAGAGCCAGCTTGAGCAAACTGCTGAAAAGCACCCTCTCCATGAGAAAAAAATGAGCAAAAATGACTAAGCTTAATGACTTGGAAATATTTTTTGCAGATGGCCAGTATCATGATCTTTAGGATAAGCAGAGAATTTTAATTCATTTTAAATACTTGCTGAAAGAAAAATATTTAAGGCTAAAATTTAGAAAAATTGAGACTCTTTCGTACAACTTTCCCCTGCCAAACAAAAATAAAGCAGCAGAGTTATTTTGTTTTGGGTTTGTTCCCAAGAGGGTTTGCCCTACATAATATTCAGGCACAATATAGTGGGTAACTTTAAAAACAAAGAGTGGAAGAGTGTTTGCAATGAGGCAATTGTTATAAAGCTCAATTTTTGCTTATAAAGCTCAAAACTACATATGGAGTAAATAAAAAAATGCTGGAGTCAGATTTTAATACTTTTTCAAGAAACAATATTATTTTGAGAAGGGTTTGTGACATATCCGAAAAGGTAAAAAAATATGAAGCAACCCAAGATTTGAAGCCAAATGAGATGGATTGCACTCAGATTTCATAAAACGATGAATAGGCTCAAATAATGAATGAGAAAAACAACAAATTTTGGCTGAAACACAAGCTGTCTAAAATCTTTTATTTTATTTTCAACTTTCCATCAACATAAAAAAGTATAAAACAATTATTCATCTACAGTAAAATGGAATTTTTTTTTGACAAACCTGAAAAACTCGAGCTGAAGCCACCCATTTCTTGCTAGCATGACAACTTCACGTCGATTTAAGTGTGTACCCCAGATTTTGGGGTCTTTAAGGATTCATATATTCAAGCCATTGT
>JAOEHV020074990.1:0-30537 GCA_025447995.2 Isaurus tuberculatus
AGGCTGAAATCGCCAAAAAATTAAGAACAATGAGGCTCAGCAAAATTTACTGGTTCTTATAAAAAAAAAAGCGTGTAATGGCAATGCTTTATTTTTCGCAAAAACGATTTATAGTTATATTTACCATTTTAACCCTTAATTATCAGTCTTTTTACGACAATAACCTGGCTTGTTCCTATTCACCTTTATTTATATAAATCCAAAAAGACCTATAAATTTTTATAATAATTTACAAGCACTCGCTACGGCAACAAAAAAAGTTTCTTTTAAAGTAAAAAGATCAGTATTAAACTTTGAAACACGTGTTTTTACAGACTTTTTCCTTCATCAGTGTTTAGTGCGAGGCAGAATCTAAATTTACAAGTCAAAGAAGCAGTGCGCATCCGTTTGGACAAGCCCAGTCTAAACACCCACACTTTAATATAGAACTTTTCATAAGGCATTCCGTCTGCTGTCAAAGTATATAATATTGTTGTTTGGTTTCTTTATTTATAATACATTTCACTCTGCAGCGCACTAAGCAATAAAGAAGGTAAAACCCTTTGGCGAAACATGTCTTTTTTAAGTTAAAATAATCGAGTTTGCTTTCTAACCCTGGTATTTATTCAACTTTTTGAAAAAGTAGTTTCGTATTATGCTTCATTCTCTAATTACTTTATATGGAAATGTTACAACTTTATTCTTCTCAACCATGCATATATGACCCGAAAGTCAACTATCACTTACTATGATTTTAGGATTCATCAATGTTTCAATTTGTAACATTCGGTAAACCGATCAAGTGATTTGCTCTCGAAATTCGGAGTTGACTTTTTTGTTTCCAAAGCAAATTTCATATAAACGATGTAAAGTTTTCCTTGTGAAGAAATTACTCCCTTTGAATTTTAGCTTAACCCATGAAGAGTTAAAAATAACTGCCTTTTCAGCAACCAAGCGCAGCATTTTTGTTGATTACTAAAAAAACACTTCTTAGTTCATTCAGCTACTAACATCTTTTAGATAAAATGAGTAGAAACTAGGTCCACTTTTGCTACATAGTTTCGTATGGTAATCTTGACGCTGCATAACAGATGTTTCAACATCGCTTGATATTTTATTTTTCTTTACAAGTCTGAGGAAACACAAAGTATTCGATATGATTCAATTTCTTATGAGCGAATCGTTTTGTTTGAATAATATTTCTTTGTTGTTTTTTTCGAATTTCTACCAGCTTGAAAGTGCGCCAGTAACTCAACTCCATCATATAAAATATTTCGAGAATAATCCGAAAAACTATTAGTTCGAGACTTAAAATAAAGCTATTAAAATACACAAATGACTAATATTGTCTTGGTCAACCAAAGACACTTTACTAGTGAGGTAATTTCTCAATAACTTTCTACCACACTACAAGACTTTACAAAATAGCAGACTTTTCAAGTAATTCTTTTCATGAGCGTTGACGACATGAATAAAAACAATAGAAAAAAAACTTGCAGAACTTTCTCAATATTCTCAAACAAAGTTCTGAGGAGTAAATCTTCCTACGTCATACTTTATTTGGAATACACTCATCTGCAGCTGAGTCACTCCACTTGTTAAACTGTTATCGTATTTTTGAAAATCATAAGCATTATCAAGCAGTGTGGAACCGCCAGAATAGCAAATAGCGTTATACAGCCATTTTTGATGTTCATTTTTCCGGTATCAAGTTCATTTATACTACTGACACCTTCTCGAGTTAATAGCGTCAAATGTTTGCCATCTTCCGTGGGATTGGTCAGTTTCCGTTTGGTAACAATTCTTTGTTTCGTCAGCCAATCCAAGAACCGCGCAGGTGTGCGGTCGTAAGTTTTGAGTACTTTATGTAGTATCAAAGACGTCAACGTAAACAAATTCAAACCCGTTTTCAGGAGAACTTTTCTCGTGAAATTCCTGGTACTTTCGCTAAATTATCAACCAGGTAAGCCACCAAGTAAACTAAAAAAAGAAGTTTTGTTACGTTGTGGCGAAACAGTTTGATACATCGTGGAAGCTTGAAATGTAGCAAAGAAAGCTGAAAACAACATCACAGTGTCGTTGAAGATTCTAGCTAGCGCTATCGTTGAAGTTTCAATCGATCAGAAAGAAAGGTTAGTAAGTGAATCAAACTGCTGTTATCTACCTCTCACTGAGCAATGATCCATAACCCTGTGAACACTGATTATTACATTTTTAAAAGTTAACACCCGAATTATTTTCTATTTGGCTGATCACCCCCTAAATATATCAAAAGAGAAATGTCCGTCTTGACTTTGCCTAAGTGGATCGTGCAGATTAACACCTTTGTAGAAACAAAAAAGAAACTATTCGCTTAATTTGAAGTATTTGTGTGTTTTCCAGCGAAGGTCAACGCAAAACAACTAAACAGAAACTTAGGATGTTTTAGTTATGTAGAATAACAATATAATATTCGTGGAGGTTACTTTGGTGTTTTAATGAAAACTAGATAACCTTCATTATTTGTAACTATCTACATACAAAGTACTACAGTTCTGCTGAAGGACTGCATTTTGCTGTTAAAGTTGTACAACTCGTGCAGCAATTGTTGTAGTTCTAATGAACAACTTCGCTAAATACAAATATCCATAAACGTACCACTTGATAGTTCTGTTCTTAAGGAATTTTTTAACAACAGCTTCGTACTTAATAAAAACTAATGGAAGCAATATTATAAGACGTGAGTCAACCCATTCTATGAAGTGTTTAATCGTCACAGAAAGTAGAGTAGAACTAGATGCTGACGTTTTGAACGTTAGTCCTTCATCAGAGCAACGAAAATATTGAAAAATTAAGGGGCTTAACTAGGGAAATAATATATATTCTCATCGAAGTAGGGTAGCAGCGGTTAGTAAAGGGTCAAAAATAAAAAAAAATAACTAAATAATGGAGATTATCTGCCATTTGAACTAAAGTGCAAAGTTTAAAGACTAAAGATTAAAGGTTGTACATATTTATATATATAGTTTACTCTACAAGAATAAAGATATCTATATCCGAGCACCTTACAGAAGACGCGATTTGCCAAAAGGGGTAATAACTGACTATTGAATCTATAAATGTTAATTATTTTATTATTCTACGGCCGGGGAAATACTAATTTTATCAAATCGTTTTTTAGTAACCAGAAACCTTATTTCTGACACTTCTTTCTGATACCTATTATGTTTCAACTTTATCCTGGGTTCAAAGTTTAAATTTCATGAAACCAAACTTGTTTCTCATACATTACCACATCCTGGAATAATGACAAATATATACACCAACGCGGAATTTGTCTTATAAGGTTAAAAGATTGAGGTGTTTACACAAAATGAGACAAATAAAAGAAAGAAATAGAACAACAAATCATCATATTAAGAATTGATGGATTTCCTTTCCTCTTGTTTCTTTAACAATTTAAGATGTCCAATTGCAGTTTATTTAAATAAAAATCATACCTTTGGTAAAAGCGTAACGCTTTTGAAATGTAACGAGCGTAAAAAGCGCATGCGTGCTAGCACCTAACACTTGCAACGACTACAAACAGGCACTAAAGCGAAGTTGGTGTAGACATCACCACTTATGGAGAGCTGTTGTCCTTTTGAGGGGCATGTCAGCACGGAATAGCTAATACTGAACAGGCTCGAGTTCCAACACATGGTCATCTCCAGGTACAGTAAAACCTGAGTAAAAAGGAAATCTTCAAATCATTTTGTAGTTTGCATGAAATCTGTTTTAGCAAGAAAAGGAATGGCGGCGTTGTTGGCACAGTTGGTAAGTTCTCTGCCTTCCAACCGCAAGGTCCCAGGTTCGACCAAGGTTCTGCCGATATTTGAATATTTCTATCCTTACGAGGTCGATAAATGAGTTCCAGCTTTGGCTGGGATCTAACCTGCGATGGACTGGTGTCCCGTCGAGGGGGACTCTCATCCGCTCAGCACTACAGAAACTCGAGAAAAGCGCCGGCTCCGATGGACCCCGGGGCTCGTTAGAGGATTTAGCTAGCTGTTTTAGCAAGAGAGAAAACTTTTTAAAATCTATTGCCATTAAAGATGGGGTTAAAAAATTGATAATTGAAAAAGATCAGGTTATTAGCTTCCTCTACGGACAGTCTTGTTATACTTGCGTGGAATTACAAAAAACGACGTTATTTCTTTGATGATTTTAAAAAATGTTCATGTGACAACTGGTCTTAAGCCAGTTTTAAAATCTTTAAACAGCGAGAATAAGAATGAAATTCTAAACAGGAAGCTAACTGAGTATATCAAAGCGAGTGTTTATACTTTATCTTTCACAAGACCTTATTGGTATTCTCCTCCCTCCCCTCCTGTACAATTAATGAAAGCCTGGCGTTTGCCAGAGCAACATCAAAAATTGTTTCCCCTTATAGCATAACGCTATACTAAAGCATAAATATTAAAAAAAATTCAATGTCTTACCGACATATCATCAACAAAATGATTTTTTAAATTATGTACAGTATGTATATGTTATATTAGTTTAGTGTAAAGATAGCAACAAATACTTTCCACAGAATCCTATAAGATTAATTTATCTTATCTCTGGAAAGCAAGCGGTAGAATAACTGTGCTGCCACAAATTAGTTTTACTGCTACAAGTACAAGTTGTACAAGCAAACAACCGCTGTGATATAACAGAAACAAAGCTTTTATGTTAAAATGTTTTAAGCGATCGCGGTAAGTAGAGAAAGATCGAGCCTGATGTATCAAGCGTTATTGTTTTTTAACAGAGAAGTTCACGAAGTTCGAATTTGGAATTTTTTTAACTTTTACTTTATTTCATTCTAAAAAGGAAACGCTGGACAAAAAAACTGCCAAAAGTGTTTAACTAATACAAACTCTACAAGCAGATAACTGTTTTCGTATAAGAGAAACAAAACTTGATCATTGCTATAAATCACTATAAGTTCGGTTGCGGCTTTTATTCACAGAGTGTGACAAAATACGCGAAAATAAAATCGCCAGTTTCTAAGCTATGATAATTTTAAGTTTGTCTATGTTACAAAATTGACTGGATTCCTTAAAATATAAAGATCATCTCTGGCAAATTTACCCTAGAAACTCCCACACTATGGATAAATTGGCCCATGGTTTTTATCGAAATTTCTTTGTTTTTCGTAAAACGTTTTTCATATTTCTGAGCCCTGTTTAACAGGAAGTTTCAGACACACATGATAAGCCATACTGAAAAAAAAGGTCGCGGGTTAGATTGTGCGGGTGCGGGTACAAAGTGCAGGTGCGGGTCCGAAATTTCTGTAAAATTACTTTTACTGCATTTTGACTGATTGACAGGACTGCATTGAGCTTAAATCGATTTTTCTTATTCGATTCAAGACTACGGATATATCGCCACATTCATATTTAGCATCGCAAATAGTTCTCATAATAAAAATCAATTTGATATTTTTTCGTTCCAAATAGAAAATTTTATCCCTCAAATACTCTTCTCACATTGATATGGTTCAAATTGAAGTGGCTTATGAGCAGTCAATGCAGTAGTGTCCCCGTCTGAATATTCGCTTGTTCCCTCCACAATGCCCCGATGATGGCTTTTTAGTAGCTTAGTGCTTAGTATACATTCAAGTATTTGGTAGCAATGTGCTCTATTTAAAATGCACATGTTAACGTTCACGTTCAACTTTTGCTTTCCTTTGTAATCTATTTACGATACTAAATATTAATGTGGCGATATTCGTAGTCTTGAATACGAAAAATGGATTTAAGCACAATCCAACCCGCAACCCGCGACCTTTAGTCAACTCCATAACTTATTGATCAAGCAGAATAATACTGACTCACGTTCTCTTATCTTCAGCCCACAAGTTTGTCTTATCTGAGCTGAATCTGTTTTGCTGTGAAGCCAGCTTTAGATATTTCTAGTCAATCTATTTATTTTATCTGATAACTGAAAGACATTTGATAAAGAAAAATGTTTATAACCTTTTCAGGAGCAGTATTGTTTTACCATATAAAAACATTACATTGAATTTTTATTCTATTTATTTAGGATCTTATATAGAACTTTTGGCAAATCCTAATCGCAGTCTAAATTTACGAGACAATTGTTTCTGTACAATGTTCTCTATTTTGAGAGCTAAATGTTTTCATAAATGTCAAGTTTATCGTTAAGGTGACCAAAAGTTTATCAATCAGCTTTTGAAATTAAGAGAAGGTTACAAGAGACAGATACGGCGGGGGATAAGGTAGAAACTTTTGCGTGCACGAAATATATACAAGAGACAACAGAATTACTAAAAGGAATTTACAAATAGAAATTAAAGAATGTTTCTACAAAGTATCTTAGTTATAATTAACAAATTTAAGCAAGCCTGTGAATTATGTGCAATCGGGAACAAGAACCTAAGAACTTTTTTGATGCCTTAACTGGTAAAAACAGTAACTTTTGCATACATACATACAGTATATTTCAATTGAAAGCATATCTTATAAAATGGCGCATTTACTGAAACACGTTTAGGGTCGGTTTATTTACTGTCATTATGCTTCTTTCATTTCTGTGGCAATGAACAAGATAATCCAGGTGTCAGAAAAGATCTTTTTTCTTATCGCTCAAAAGATAGACGTTAAGCGGTTACAAGATTTGACACATTGCCTCCCTTTTCTTATCTACGTAAACATATATACGATACGTTCTCTGCCAAGTTTTCGGCTTAGTTAAAAAGCCTTCAACTGGCTTACATAAAAACTTTGGGAAGTTATTTTGCTTTATATATATGTATATATAATATACAGATAAACCGGCACTAACACAAGATGTTCTTTGCCAAATTTTCTGCTTTATCTAAAAGCCTTTCTCATGCAGGACAACTGATAGTGATAAGCCGTTAACAAAACTGTAAGTGTAAGAGTTAAAAAAGGAAATCTTTACTTTTTTGACTACGGTGCAAAATTGAAAAATATTTTTATACAAAGACCAATTAGGATGATTGGACTGAGTATTTTCACTGTTGAAATTCTAATATTTGGGAAAGTGTTTCTACATAACATGTTTAGCTTAATCGCAAAAAAAAATAAAAAAATTGAAAAAAATTGAAAAAGTTAGGTTTCCCAACCAGGAAAACAATGTCATAAAAAATTGAATTTTTTTTTCTTGTTTGTATATCGTGACATGAGCAAGCGGCCACCCACAAAACAAAACAACGTTTACAGTTGTCCTTATGAAGGCCTTTAAATAAAGCCGAAAATTTGGCAAGGAACATCTTGTGTTACTGCCGGTTTATTTGTACATCATTCCTTATTGGGAAGTTATTTTGGTTTATATATATATATATATATATATATATATATAATAAATATTATCCTAATTCACGAGGGCTATTATAGAATGTCCATCTACAAAGAAGTCGTTGTCTAAATCAAAATATATTTCATTGAAATGAATTTTGAATACCTAATAGCAGGGAAAGGCTCTCTAGTCTTCGACATAAATCGCCCTGGTGTTTTTGGCCTCATTCATGCACAGTATAGACGATTGAGCAATATAGAAGAATCAAAAACATTTCACAGCTATTGAAAAAATCTAAACAAATTTCATCTTCATGATAAAAACTTGATATTGCAAGTCATTTTCCCAGAGCAAATATTTTGAATCCAAAAAGGAAGTTTTTTGTTAGTATAGAATACTGCTTTATCTGTAATTATCTTAACTATAATAGACCAATGAAATTCGGTTGTTCGTAAACAAAACTTCACGTGAACGAAGTAACTTTAGAAGACTTTTTTTTTTTACTTTTACGATCATGTATTTTTTCATGGCTGTGTTTTTGGACAATTCAATGCCCTAGTCACCACAACAGAACTTGATAAATTAGTGATAAGACATATCAAAATATGTACGACGCCTGCGGTAAATTAAACCTTAAACGTTCAAAAACTCGCTATTTTCAGTTCCGTTTTTTAAAACAATGGTTTAGTTAATGAGAGTAAGCCAAGTCCAATGTTTAAAAAACCATATCCTCTGAATAAGAGGTTGCTGTAATCTACCTAAAATCTTTCGCTAACTTCTATACTTTGACGACGATTATGTAAATTGTTTATCTAAGCAATGTCAAGCTTTCACCTGCCCTGTTTTAGTTGTGGGTTTTTAAATTACATTATATAAACTAAAGAAACATGAAGTAAACGCAAAGTGTACATGTTCACTATTTTATAGAAATAAAACATTTCATTTTTAATTTGTAAACATTAAAAAGCTTGCAAGTTATCAACTAGTTATCCGATCTGAGTTCCTCAGATTGACTGAAATTTTCCGTCTGAATAGAAGCTAGCATAGAACTTCTCAAAATATTTCAAGAAGCTTACCACGAGTTTGTCTATTAGTTTTTCCAAAGATTAGTCAATTAAGATGCCTAAATACTTGTGCAAAATATTCAAGTACGTCGCCAAACCAACTGAGAGCAATAACGGAACTTTATAAATAAACTGGTGTTTATAAGACTTTTAAATAAACAAAGCAAGGAATTTTTTTTCCGGAATGAAGAAATTTATTTTTATCAGCAAACTCGATTTATCAAATTTCTTATGTTGCATAACTAAAAGAAAACTACTTTCAATACTACAATACAGATGTGCTGAAGAAGTTGTTTATCGGTGCAATCGAAGATGTTACGAGCGGAAAAATCTTTGAACGACTCAAGATAATCTTGCACTACTAAGTGACCCAGTAACAAACGTATAAGAGCTGAGTGTTTTCCGTTCACTGACTTGTTAAAAATGCTGCAAAAGAGTAATTTACAGGGATTCATAGCACAAACCTAACTCACAAGGTAGAAAATATGGTACATGATACAATTTAAAACAAAACTGATAGCCTTGTCTTGTTCTCTAGGGTTTAGAACTGAATGAAATACAGCTGAACGTCACATTCAGGGCGTTTTTCGTCAACTGAAGGAGATCAGCTAAACATAACTAGAATGTCATTAATTGTTTGTACTTTTCTCATAAAGTAAACCGTACTTTCGATTCAAAACATACTGAACACGTTTCAAGAACTTTACAAATTGTCTAGTTTAATTCTGTTCAGAATTTTTTTGTTGTACCAAAAAAAACAAAAACCATAAAATAATTATAAATCAAAAAAATAGTTAAAGTTTTATGTGTTTTGCAAATAAGCATTTACAAATTTGAAGTAAGTTTTCTAGTTTTATCATTACAAGGGATAAATAACAACAGCTCATCTTAAAAAGCGGCCAACATAAATTGAACAGAACGGTTGCATGACATATTTACCCAATGGAGATGGTCTAACGACTTAAATCGCTCCTTGTGGTATATGGCGGCTCTCCAGTTATACACGCGCATATTCTACACTCTTGATATCATACATGCATTAAAACTCCATAATATGGCGAAAAAGCACTGGACTTCTCATATCGTTCAAGTGGAAAAAGCCAGTTTGAAGATCAATTGCACGCAAGATTGTGGCTTCTCTGATTTCAACATCATTTAATCGTTCATTGTTCGCACAATTAATGATATAAAGCTGAGAAATAGTCGTTAGCAGCTACTGTTCTTAAATTTTTAATCTCTCTGACGTTAATGTTTTCACGCGTGCAATAAAATAGTATAATACCCGATGAAAGCCTAAGAACTATTTCGCCACAATCAGTTTAAAACTTAAAACATTTTTTAAAATCTAAACAGTTATTTCAGTTGTTGCTGTCGTTTTGAAAATCTAAATGCGGAAGAAAAATGAAGCTTTTCGTGACAAGTCTTACAATTCTATCAAACGCTTTACGTATAGTTCTGATCATTAAAGACAAATAAGTGAACAAATATGTTCTTTTGTCTAAATTATACTTATTTTATAACTATAATAACGTTGAAACGTCTGATTTGTATTTTGATATAAAGTTGCTAAGCATTGTGTTACAGTCCATTCAAAAATTTTTATAATGTCAGCTGGAAAAAAACGAACGAAAAACGTTCAAAAATAACTCAGTTTTATCTTGATTTCTGATAGGAATAACTACAAAACATGTTTGTGTTTCTTGATTTCATGAAGTTAACGAAGGTGAGAGACAGGTCGTTAGATTAAAGAGTCCACTTATTCAAAGCAATATCAAGTATCTTAAACCTATGCACTCATGATGACGAGGTTTAATTCATTGATGAGTACATCCTTTATGAAAATTCATCAAAAAGCCTGAACAGAAAACATTTATACTTAAGTACTTTCAAACTACAATAGATTTTATCTGTAAAAATAGCTTTTTGGTTGCATCTGTAAAAATAACTGACCTCTTTCTGTTACAATGGTCGTAGAACTAAACAAAATAAGATCTCACGATGAGTGTCAATCCTCAATTTTAATTTATGTCTGCTGACATCGATTAACGCAACTTCCATTGCGAGTCGGATGGATTTTCTATTGTAGGGGTGAAAATACAATAGTTGACAAAACCACGCCCTTACACTAGAGTGTAACTATTTAGTACGCGTATGAAATCTCCTTCTTCGTTTCAACAAGCTGCGTCATGAATAAGTTGGTTTCACAGTCAATAACGCAATGACAGAATTAAACGCTTTGTTCATCCATTCATGCAACAAAAAGTTGTTATTTAGCTTCGTTTCAAAATCTCTTTTAACATGTTGGGTTACAAGTTTCCATTTGCTAAAAGTTAAAAGTAAATATTTTCATTTACCTCACCCTGAAGAATGAGTAAAAACTCGTTTTTTACGCAGAAGTCAAAAAGATTCGAGAAGCAAACACAAGTCTAACCTCAAGAACACTGTCACCAAAAAAAGGTTTTCATAGGGGGTAACGTTTAGTAACGAACAAGTCTTGGAGACTTATGACTTAATATACTGATTTATTGTGCACAGAACTCGACAAAAAACTAATTGAAATGTTCGAGCTGGTTGGCATAATTATTGTAATTTTTCCAGTTTTTGATAGCTCAAAGCATCTAATACAGTATCACATTATTTGTAGCTACAGTCAAATTTTACTTCTCAAGTTTCATTTCAGTGACGGATTAACAGTTTTATAAACCTAAAGGAGTTTAAAATAATTAAATCTAAGAATTTCATTTCTCAAGTTAAATTTTTTCTCTTCTTTTTTGTTGTCTATTTGAATCAATTTTAGTCCGTTGAAAAAAATGACAAAAATGCTACCAGTAAAATCATTTAGGCTGGTACAGTGCCATTAATTTTTCTCATCAAGGCTTCGAAGCGGTAAGGAAAATTTTCATCTTCAAAACCTCGAGTCATTTTAGCTGGCTAAACACTTCTAATAAAGTCGTTCTCAGTGCAGTTATAAACTTGTAATTTAGGCTGTTGATAAATTACTAAATTTGTTTTGCCAGGTGGCAACTGACAATTTTTTTATTTTTACAAAGGATTTTTTTATAAAATTATCATCACCTGTTCTGAATGCTTTAAGACTAAAATCCGTAATTGGGAAATTTCTTGTATGGACACGCCTGTCTTCTCGGAGAAATGTAAGAGCCAATCGTTTCTCGTCGTCGGAAAAAGCAGGCACAGTTTCTTTTGTCGGGAAACAACTCTTTCATCATCTAAAACCTGCGTTTATAAACTGCCTGCTGATTTATCTTTTTCAACCAAATGAAGGAATAACGGTTTAGCGAGCAGAAAGTAATTCTTTATATCATTAATAAAAGTTTCACTCTGTATTGTATAAAAAATTATGCCGCGAGAATGTCGGCACTCTAATCAAGGTCAATTTATTTATGTCTGACACGTGAGCTAAAAATGACTTCTAAAGAAACATGCCGGCGTTTCTATTCTAAACAAAGTTACGAAGAAAGAGATCTCACATAGATATTTTTGGCGGTAAATCGTGAGATGGGAAGACGCAATACTTAATAAATCATATGACCAATAACTAATTTTAGCCAACGCAAGTGGATAAAAATATTTGTTGTTTTACATACGGAAAAGATAAGGAACAATAAACAGGGCTGACACTTGAGTAAATCCTTAATTTTTAAGCCAAAACATTTTCAACATCTTGTTTTAGTGAGTATGGTTTCAGTTTGCAATCACCGAACCTCATTACAAAGTAGGAAGTCAAAAGTGTAACAAGATTTAATAATCCTTCATTTGAAGAAATGAAACCAAAATAAAATTAAGCTTTTTTCTATTGAATTAAAAAGGTGCTTTGTTCTGATGTGTATCGGGTGTTCGTGCTATAAAAGACCCAAAAAGTAGTTAAAGGTAAGAGTTGAAATACTGTACAGTATTGACTGAAAATGAAATGATCGGGTTTCGTGACAATTAAAGCTGTTCTAAATCAAGGTTTGTTAATTTGTGACTAGAATGATTTCAGCAAGTATTAATATTAGGTTTAATAGCTAGTAAATTGACCCAAACGAAGCCTTAAATGTCTAGAAATAAAACTAACTTTTCGAATTAAAATTTGCAACAGTGCAAATTTAAATAGTGTAAACAACAATTCGCACCTTTTGAAGATAAAAGTTCAAATCTGTTAATTCCTCGGCATAAAATTGTTTCCTGTTTGGAAAAATCTTGGTTATACTAAAATGACTCTTCATGATGTTTTTCCGAGATTTTTTTTTTCAGTGTTTTTTCTGTAAGAATATTTAATTGTGTGCAAGAAATAAAACTATACAAAACCGCACGTGTCACATGGATGAGACAAAAAATTCCTAATCTATGAAACGACATTTCTAATAATAAATTCCTTTATGCCTGTTCTTGCTTTATCATTTCACCCGACAGGAGTTATTTCGAAGACTTCGCAAACAATAAGTATCACATTCGTCCCTTTATGTTGAAAAGTCAAAACTGATATTTTGAAAGAAAGAAATTTCGAGTAATAGAGATACCCTAATTACGGGCAAGTTGCAGTTGTTATTATTAATTTCGACCTAATTGCTCCGAACAGTCATCATTGGGAGCGTAAGACGAATCACTATAGATTCTCCAAAGCCATGCATGGTCGATTTCTTTTTGCGGAAGTCTTAGATGTAGTATTATTCAAAGCCATTTTAAGCAGGCATGTCTTGCATAGGCGCATGAAAACATCTGGAACTGTAGAAGTCACTGATCAAATAAAAACTGATTAAAGTATCGTTATGCACACAGCATGAAGCTCTGTGTGAGCTCACTCCGAATTTAAATCCTGATGACTTTCTATTACTGCTCTATTAACTCTTTGCAGCAAAACGTTATGATTTAATCAAAATGTGGTTTCTTGTCGGCAAGACCTTCGTTTTTATCCTGACCCGCTCTAACTATCCTAATTTGTTAATCTCGCTGTTATACATGTGAATCAACTTTTCGAGGATGACTTTGTTAAAACAACGGTAATGATGTATTTAGCCATTGGCTATATGGTTGGACTTATTTTGGGTGAATTAAATCCCTGTAAACGCCACAAATTTAGACAGTTAATAGCGGTGCCCCAAAGCATGCAAAATATTCTTCTCCAAATACACCTGGGCTTATTGAAAATTTACGTGAACGAACGCACGCAGAACTTGTTCTTAATCTTTCCTTACGTTCGCTTTGTTACGTTCTTTAAGAGAAGGAAGCATCGTTCTTAAGTTTTAAAGGGTGAAAGCAGCGAATATTTGAAAGATCAAGACTCGCGTGCTGTACTCTGAAGTGTCTAAAACAATTAGGGCAATCATCTTTCGTCAATTTGTCATCAGTGGGTCAGTGCTGCCGGCGGGCATTTTGCGCTAAGAGACCAGGTAATCAAACTACAGATTTATTTCTTTTAATACAGAGTATTTTTTTCAAGTGTGGAAGATTTAATCTCTCTTGACATCTGAAAGTAAGTCAATCGTAAAACAACATTAAACTCTTCTCGAACACATTTGCGTGATTCAGAAAAATTCACGGCATGCTTACAGGAGAATTGACGTGAGACAAAGCTAAATTTGTCTCTGTCATGTATCGTTATTTTGACGAAGTTATCGATAAGGCCATTTATCTTCTTAAGGGCATGTCTTAACACAAGAAGCAGTTCTGGATCATCTAGATTTGATATGATAGCGTGCGCTCACAACTGCCCCCCGCTCCTTGTAAACAAAGGAGACGGGTCAATGATAGTTGAGGTCGAGCTCCTCTTGTTTTTTTCAAGTCCAACATTGGAGTTATCAAGCTCCCAAAAATAGTTCCAAACATTATCATCAAAACCGAATTCTTGGGAGCAATTAAAAAAAAATTAAGGAGTTCACATACACGCATCCAACCCACAAAGAAATAAAATTAGTGAAGCTCTGCAATTTAGCCATTTATTTTACCGCTGTCGCCAATAAGAAAAAAAACTAAATTTGTTTACTAGACATGAATCCTGAAATTTTGTCAGTTGCTCAATAGGCGAAATGAGTTACATTGCAATAAGCGTAGAGATAATTATAGGGGCGTAACTATTCTACTATTCAAACAGAACTATTTCTAAGTCTTTTTAATAATTAGTCCAAAGGACGTTGTCACCACATAGCAGAGCAAGTGGCTCCAGTATTGTGCTTTCGTAAGCTTTTCTCGGCTCCCCAGTGGGTGGTTTAATAGAATGTAAAGCCTTTCAATTCCTTTCAATGCCCTTGAACATAAAACCCATTGTGCACTAACATTACGCACTATTGTGCTGGAACAATACGCCTGATGATCTGAAGCCGGTGTGAATGGGCCGTGCATATCCATTATATCTATATCATTTACATATGACAGTAAATGCAATTAGGAGCGTAACAAGTGGTCGTTAGTTGTAATAGAACGGCCTTGATATTGTATTTGGTATTTTGTCTAATTCTCAGTCTGTTTGTTTAGTCATTGTTTTGCATCAAACCCCCAGAGTTCATAGCTTTTATCTCTTGGCTGTGAAGCACGCCCAAAAACATTTGCTATTGTAAGAAAGCCAGGAACAGGGCTCTACACTTAATCAGTAAGTGTTATCGCTCGGATTAGTGTCACTCTCACAACTGTATGCCTTGCACATGAAATAGATACAGAAATTTCAGGTAAGAGAAATCTGTTTTGTCAGTCTACATCAAAAGCTAAGAAACTCTCTAAAAGGCAAAGCGTCTTACCACATTGTAGTTATACTTTTTATAGTCTCTGATGCTAAATACACCAAAACTGATCTAAATGGGCCTAAAATGTGTTGTTTGAGTATAAGATCAAGAGCATTTCGTTGCCTACCGACTTCGCTTTAATCAATTTGGGTAGAGAATTTCTTTCCGAGAATTCTAGATAGAAATTGCTTTCAGCTTTGACAAATCAACATTTAATCAGCAGAAAGAAGAGGCGATAAGTGAAATCGGAAGTTTACTGCCCGAAAGCAATGTAAACAAAATATACTAATATTGAAAGTCAAAGAAAGCTGAAATCTTCTCTTTGCACAAATAAAGATAGACAACAGTTTCTATACTTCTTTTGTTTGTAAGGTTTTCATAAGAGGCGGAGAAGAAGGCTGGATTTGACAGAAAAGCATAAAAGATTCTATGGTTTAGTGAAATGACAAAATGGCCTTTACACTGAGATTTCACACTAAGAAGTTCTCCGCCCAACTCGCGTGTAGAAGAATCACGTTTTGCTTCAGTACCCGTCTTTAAATGTTAGCTTTTCTTCTCTGTGGTAGATTTCTTGTTTAACCGTTTCACTGCCTTTGCATATACCGAGGAATATTTTGAATAATAAGAACGTAAAAAAGTTGGCTAAAAAAATAAGTCGAAAGGTCAGCTGTCAATACTGGAACTCGGAGTCTTCATCGAAAATAAAAAAAAAATTGAAATATAACTTTAGCGTTTCGGAAAAGTTACTCTAGCAGAGTTTACAGTAACTCTAAGTAAACTTCCTAGTGTTTTCATAGGAATTATCAGCTGTCACTTCAACTGATTCGTCTTAAGTGATCAAAACAGCTTTAAAACTTTGTTGTGACAATCATTCAACCATTATACTATAGTTTTACTTTCGCTAAACACAAACGTTTTCAAGTTGAAATATTCAAATGCAACTCCTCTAGTTTTTACAGTCCGAGACAGAAACTATAAATCTCGACAGAGCAAGTGTTAGAATTTAGTGTTTGTTGTTAAATTATGATAATATCCTATGTCAAACATCACCGAACAGCAATTCAAGATTTGAGCGCTGCATTTGTTGTTCAGCTAGAGCTTTGTCTTTGATTCAAATGATTTCAGTAGCTCACAAAGTCTTAAACATAAAGAATAAACCACACTGCTCGAGACCAAATCATAAACGTTAACACATAATCAGCTGGAATATTTTAACGTCTTAATTATAGATTACCTAAAATCTCAGCATTCAATAAGTCTGTATGTGTTGAAAGTGGATGTTGTTGGACTTCGCTCGTTTTCAAGGAACCCGTTTGACATAATTGTACATTAGAATCTGGTTCAGTGAAAAGTTCTTATGACCTTTCTCTATGAAACCAGCGTGAAAACTTGTTTTGCAAATAGGTTGAACAGTATTCTGGTGGCATTTCAGTTCCGTTGACAATGTGTTATACAACTGTCTGTCGTTGTCACAATATTTAGCTTCCAATCGGCGAGTTTTAAGGCTGGTGTTGCAAGAAAAATATTTACAGATCTTTATTTTGTTTTAGCTTAAGTTTAAGATATGTGTAATGTTAATCTTTAACTGGGTTTGTTTCGCAAAAAAAACATTTGTGATCCTATGGCTTTAAATATACAGGTCAGGTATTTACCATGGGAAGAAATTGTTCGGTTATGCTGGCGACAAATTGCTATATTCTTTACTTCAGGGAATGAGTTTATTTAGACACTGTGCACTTAAAATAAAAGGTAATTCTAAGTCAACTCAAAGGCAATCAGGCACTTTCACAAATCTTCAAAATAATACAAAACTTTTTAGAAGTTTTCCAAACAGGGCAGGTGCCTACTCGGTTGGAAAAACCTCGGGATTCTGTAAACTGATCAAACAAGCAATGTGCAGTGATTTACAATATTCAAACTACTTTAAGCTCAGCACAAAACCGATCTTCGGCAAAACAGGAAACTATTGAATATCAACCAGCGAAAGAGATGAGATTGAACTGGGTTCATTTCAGATATATGCAAATAATTTATCCTCTGCCACAGGGAAACTGTCTTAATGATTAATTGCTTCACACGCATGTGCCACATTTGGCGAATCATTAATGACAATTAAAATGTGTTTATTCATTCAAGTTACTAATACTTTGTCAAATCAAAGTCATTTCTATTCATTTGTCAGAATGGAACGCATAATGAAAGTTCAAGGTCGAAAAATATGTATTTTCTGGACACGATAGCTCTGTTTTGTTTACTAAATCTCAAGCCTTGTATGCTCTGTAACTTGCAGGCTTTTTTTAGCGTAAGGTTACATATTTCACGTTTCATGTCAAACAGCAGGAAGCGAGCACTATATTTTTATAAAGGCCAATATATTCCCATGTTGAAGCACTTCACATTAAAGTTATAGTTCCCCTGAGTACAATACAAAAGAGATGGCTCGGTGACGCAAACACTTGATTGGTGCATAAGAAAACTGCCAATGTTTAGATTTTTCCTTTTTTACTAAAAAGCACCAAGTTACTCGATAAATGACAACTTTTAACTGTTGCTGCCTTCACATTGGCAATTTAATAAGAGCTTTTTGAACTTTTTGTGAGGATGATAGGCATCCTTGGGGAAGCAAAACCAGAAAAAAAACAACATCTTGATAAGAAAAGCAATCGCTTTACCAAATCAACGTGAGCTCTGTTTTTCATTCTGTATTTCCGCAATAGGTTTCTTGACTGTCAAACTAAGGGTTTCACAGAACAACAACTGGTTTCGTTTGATAAAATTGAGCGCATTACAATTTTTTTCAGACATCGAAATATTACCATACAATGAGCTGTAGCCTCTTGTCGAACGGGTGTCTTTTTCTTTTTTTGCTTTTCAGCTCTTGTTGAATGATATAACACTGACACCAAAACCGTTCATCTCAAATCTTAATTTTATGTTAATCACTCGGTCAACAAATCAGTATTATCTGCGATCCTATCATGCACGCATTTAACTTAACGCACCATTCAGTAGATACACTGATCCTTTACTTCTCGTCACAGCAGTGCACGTTTATTTCACTTTCAGTGCGAGGATTTCGTGAGATAAGCGTAATGCGCTCTAATTCGTTGTTTTCACTCCAAAGAAAACTCTTTCAGGAGTTCACAAGAAAATAATTAGTGAGCTGGTCAACCGCTTGCTAAATCAAAAGGCTCGTGCTTGCGAAAATGTTTAAAATCACTAAGAAATGCTTTTAACATAACAATGGAGTATTGTTTGTTCGAATCCGAGATGGTTTTAAGCAAGGCGGGGAAAAGCAATTAGTGCGTTCACAATTAGACCAACCCTTTAGCCAAATGTACACAGAGTAAAAACTAACATTTTTTGCTGCCATCAATATAAATAGATGCGACTTTTTTCCTAATAATTTTGATGGCAAATTGTAAATGCGACTTTGTTTGAAGAGCACTCTAGAATTGTTTTTCTTTTTATTTACTCTGTTATCAATCCATCTACTTCAAATGATAAAAGAAACGAAGTTGCGAGAAAAGAAAAATACTGCACTTGTCAATACCAGATAACTGCTACATGTTGTTTAACATTACGCTGTGTAAACTGTTTGAAAAACATGAAGTACATTTATTATTGCCCTCGGTGGGAGTTCAGCATTTATTGATAGTAAATCTGTAGAGAAAAGGCTTCCTCCTCCAAAAAGTCTTTCTTACCGGCGTGTGCTAAGCTGTTTTTATAATTCCGTAGAACATCTGTTCATGATTTATAAAATGATCTTTTTTACAATAGATGTACTCTGACCGGCTTAAATCTTAAGCTTATCTTTTCGCGAATGGGCTTTAAATATCTTTTACGTTTCGGGGAGTCATGGAAATTCGTGTACCTGTTTTCACACGCTCTGGTTTAATACACAGAGGTAGTCATCTGATATGCCCTTCAACATACATCTGCTTGAGCGTATTGTTTTAGGTCTTGTTTAATGACACCTTGGTGTCTTTGAATGACAATTTCTCCATGGAAACAAGGCAATTAACACTTGTACAACCAATCAAAACCACGTAGCTTAACAAACGTAATAGCCCTTCGTAGTGATAATATGCTGTGTTTCTAACTCGTGATAAATACTGACACTTTGCAGAACGCTCGACACACCCCGGTATTTAGCGTTAATAGAGTCCAACCAGTAACCACAAAAACCGACCAAGGAAAGTTGCCATGTTTGCTCCACTTCCGACACTTACCTTTACACCAGCACAGATCGCTCAGGTCTGCGAAACTCTAGAGGAGAGCGGAGATGTCGAAAGACTCGGTCGATTTCTTTGGTCTTTACCTGTGGCTCCAGGAACGTTAGAAGCGTTGAGTAAGCACGAAAGCGTACTCAGAGCAAGGGCTATCGTAGCTTATCACACGGCTAACTTTCGAGACTTGTACCACATATTAGAAAACCATCGGTTCACTAAAGACTCTCACGCCAAGCTGCAAGCGATGTGGTTGGAAGCGCACTATCAGGAAGCAGAGAGACTCCGTGGAAGGCCTTTGGGTCCTGTGGACAAGTACAGGGTGCGCAAGAAGTTTCCTTTACCAAGAACTATCTGGGATGGAGAACAGAAGACACACTGTTTTAAAGAGAGAACACGAAGTTTGCTAAGGGAATGGTACTTACAAGATCCTTACCCAAATCCAACCAAAAAACGTGAACTGGCACAAGCGACGGGTTTAACTCCAACTCAAGTGGGAAATTGGTTCAAAAACAGAAGACAACGAGACCGTGCGGCAGCCGCCAAAAACAGGTAAGAACACATATTCTACTCTTAAATTGAAAGTAAAAGTTTTTCGGAAGGTATGGCAGAGCTTTAATTATGTTTTTGGCAAACATATTTTATGCAAACTGCAAATATCTTTAAGGGTATCAATAGTAAAAGTCACAGGAGGGATTCAAGAGCTTCTCACCACGGAAATAAGCAAATTATTGTCAGAAACATGGCTGAACTAGTTTGCCTGGCGTTAATTGATTGTGCCTTAGAGGAAACAGGGCGATTTCCGTTGCTTGTTCAAGCTTCATTTTAGATAAATTGCTTCAAGGGGATCCTAAGAAAACATAGGTCTCAAAGTACGTTTGTGGGCTTGAAATGAACACTTCAAAGGCCAGAGAACTTGACACGACTCGTGGTGACTTACAAACAACCATTTGCTGCATGTGGCAAACAGATTTCTTACTTTTAAACAATGGTTGTTACTTTAAAGGATATTCTTCAGTCAGATCGAGCTTGTTATCAACAGTGCTTGAAATTAATCTGCCACAAAAACATTTCTGTCCACTGTCAAATGCGCATGGAAGCGATTCCTAACTTTAACAACTCCAGCCGTTCTCCAAATTTATTTCTTGAAATTACGAAAGGAACTTTTAATGCTTCTTATACCAATGTTGATTTCAGTACAGCTAACATGTAATTTTCTCAAGTACTTAGTAAGGATTACTCTATTTATATCGCTATTTGTTTATCAATTCTTGATCCAATAATGATCCTTCCAAAATGCGAGAAATATTAGTTAAGGTTTGTTGAAAGACAAGACACAACCTGTCGAGCCTTTATTAGTAGTCCTAAATGAGAACGTGGCGTCTTCAATATCAAATATTTTAATTTTGATTGCCAAATGAAAATCTTAAAAACACCTAAACAAACATGTCTTTAAAAAAAAAAACCTTCAAATCAAGTAAAAAAACCAAAGAAGGAAATAAAAAAGTGTAGCTCAAATGCAAATGTTGAGAACAAACCCAATGAGATATAGCGGTGAACCGGTTTAAGCAATCCTTGCCTATTGGTCACCAGAAATAAAATAGAAACAGCAAAAAGACTCCTCAAAGATACTGCATTAGATATTCAACAAGACGAAGCTCCTTTGCTTAATAAAAATCCTGTAACATTATTATTTCGTCTTTTAAAACAAGCTTTTCTAAACGCGTTGATAATTCACAGCAGCTAAAGGAATTCCTAAGCACATATGTATGGAAGTTCTTCGTTCAAAAGTTTCGGAACAATTTGTGTAAGCGATTTTCAAAGACCTGTGTTATGAGTGATATGATATAGGTATCGCGGGTGTTCCAGCAAGGTTTCAATTCTACTATTCTAATTTCTATTAAGAGCAATACTCTAAACGCGCCGCAACAAATTGAGAAGTCATTGATCCACGGGTTCAGTTACTTCTTTCAAACGATTCTTTATTTCACAATGTTTGTAAAATTTTTCAATTACACTAGATAATCACTAAAAAGGAATTTAAGAAAACGATTTTCTCAAATCTCTAAATTTGTTTTACACTAATCTTTATTAAGATCTGTTTCCCAACATCTCTTGACAGTAATTTAAAGTCTTGGTGCTGCAAATCTTGGGTTTTTTTTCATTAAAAGCCTTATTATTTTTCTGGTGCGTCCACTACTTCAAAACATTTCAGAAACCTGTAATTTTGTTTTCTGGCGATAATTAAACCCAGTTTGGACCAAAAACTGCTAACTAGAATTATTGAAAAGTGTGATAAGTTACCCGCCTCGAACTGCCACATTTTTTACAAAGGCAAATAGCAAGTAATACTCGATGAAAGATCTCTGTGGGTGACAACTCAGCCGGAGGCAAAGAAAACCATTACAAAACATAACCTTTTTATGGTGGCGACAAAATGTTTTTAAATTTATAACCAAAACACTGCAAGAGTTTTCTTTGCTTCTTTACAAACAATATCAAACCTCAGGTCACTTTTTAAACGGCTTTTCATTGTTTGTGAGCTTGAAAATTTAAACCAAGTTTCCACTTTTTAGCCGCTGGTTTGATTTAAAATCACTTAGAAGTAACAAAAGCTGCTATGGTTTTGCAATTTTTTCTTGATTCGGAAAAAGTGAGTTTTGCATCTTCTTTGAACTATAATGTACTTTACGAGAATATGGCGCCACCTTTTAAGAACTTCTGAATTTTAAAGAAATCTACTATCATTTCTCTTCAAGTTTTATTAGAGATGTCTTATGAATCTATAACTGCCACAAAACTTATGACGTATTTTATGAGAAGCAAACATAAATACATTACGTTTTACCAATAAAGTGATATATGCGAATCGCAAAAATAATTCCTGAAAATTGAGATTCATATTAAAGTGAAGACGTGAAGTTTTTTTAGAAAGTTTCCAATAACCGGGAGATTGTCAGTGAGTGAACAAAATTACCATAACACCATCAGTTGCGAATTGAATGTTCAAATTGTTCTCTGTTACAAACAGGCAAGAAAATACAATGAATTCGGTGCACAAAGAACACCGCAGATTCTCTTTTTTAGATTGTCGAACTCATTTTGGATTAGCATTCATTCTCGCTCAACTAGCTTTTATTACTTTGGTGATCCTAATCAGGGACACACACACAATTAGTAGTTATCTTTTAATGTATTTCTTGTGGTTACAGAAATGCAATCGTCTTGGATTCTCCTGGTAAAACATTTAAGCCTATAGACAAAAATATATACATCGATGATTAATGACTTTACATTCTAATGGAAATTTAAAAAAAACTCGCTGCTTGAAGCATTTTTGTGGAAGGAATTGAAATTCGAGGATGTGATTTACAATTAACTTTGTTTTGAACTCATATAAAATATGTTTAAATTTTACAGTGATTAAATCGAAAAAGGTTTATCAATTTTGCCGGCGTTTTTCCTGATTTTCGGAAAGTTAAAGGAAATTTCCCTCCCAACTGAACAAATAAACGGAACAAATAAAGGAAACCCTGTATAATGTGATACACTTTCATTGCGAAGCGTATTTGGACACGCATAATAATTATTGTAACTAAACTACAAAACTATTATTATAGAACTCTCCTGTGTTCTCATGAAATTTTTATATCACATGTCAAAGCCCTGATAGCTATTTTATTTTTCATTCACACAATGTTAATAATTTCTTACTTTGGTCTATTGTGTCTTTCTACGCAGGTTGAACCACAGGAATTCTCACAACTCGAATATGAGTCAAACTAAGGTGCAACTGTCTCCAGACGGAAGAACATTAGAGGACCTCCGCGGGCTAAAAACAAAAAACCATAAACTGAACATAGACGATCTAGACGAAGATGATATCGACTTAGGGGAATAGAAGAGGCATTTAGTTACAGCAAAGGCGTTAAAAATACTACAGAATGAGTTAAACTGGCGAATGACAACACTGAATTCTGTCTTGATTTCGTCTTGTTTAGTTGCTAGACTGGGATTAAAAGATTACTTTTCTCATCAGTCTTTTTTAAGACAAAAACGCCAAACATAAAATGTGGTGTACTGTAAAAATTTCTTTGAGTGATGTACAGAAAATATTGTTGTTTTAATGTTAAAATTGATAAAAATGGGTTTTGAACACTCGATAATTTATGACAAGCTCAAAGCGTTTGCATTAGATAGCAACTGTTGTAGCAATTTTTCTGGCTAACCTTCTCGGCTGCGGTTAGAAAACTTCGAAACAAGACGGGGAGTCGACATAATAAACCTGATTCACTGAGCTCTTTGGGAGCCTTTATTTATTTTATTATAGAGTAGGAAAAATTCGAAGTCGATTCCAGACAAAAACTAACTGACCTAAACCGTACATTTAGAAAATTAGTTCTTAGGGTCAAAAAACATTAAAAATGAAGTCTTCCTAACGGCGTTGATGTATATATTGTACTTATAGTGATAGTCTTGTACTACATGCATATCAGTCAAGATATTTCGTAAAATATTCCATTTCACCGGAATCGGCTTCAGCCACTGATCTATTGGAAAGCTGTTAACAATTGGAAGTTATCTTGAAAAGATAAACTCAAACACACTGAATCTTTTGTTTATTACAACTCCTTTTTAATATCTATGTTCACTTCTTTTGAATACCTTTTGAAACGGGTAGAAAGCAAACCCGGAGTATTTGGTTTCTTAATGGCCCAACCATATCGAAAGCTGATAATTACTAGATAAATCGTACTTTACTGAGGAAAAAAACCAAATAAGATTGTAATAAAAAAAATGAAAATATCAATCGGATCTTTTTTTTCAGTGGAATATGTTAAAAAGTTCCCCAGGAACACGAACGATGGACAATAAACAGTAGTTAATTAAGTTAAGGGCATTAGCAATCCATTTTAAGTAAACACTGTCAGAGAACATCGGGGTTAAAACCTGGCTATCTTAGAAGATCTAGGGCAAAACTTACTGGATATATATTTATTATATACAATATACATAGATACATGGGTCATAATAAAGTGAAAAGAAACATCAATTGGTGGTCTTGCTTTTATTTCATTCTGTCAGCAGCAGTTCATTGAAATCGGAAAGTACTTGAATCAATTGTCCTCTGTTTACTTTTGATATTCGTTTAAATGTTCACTTATCAACTGATATCTCGGCTCAACTCAGGTGCTGGGATTTTAGTGCGATTAGAGATGGGTGTGTGGTTTTCTTGTTAAAGATTCCAGTGGTAGCGAGGTTATGATAGCGTTAAAGATTACCATCAAGGCGTCCCTTGCCTTATCTTTTCAACGAAGTTTTGATCATGAAACTAGTTCTAAAATTGAAAAGCTAACATTCTGCTTATCGCGGTTACCATGTGATAGTTTTGATTATAAATTGATTGTATTGATACGATATTTGCTGGAATATTTTGCAGCTGATAAACAGTTCCCACTACTCAGCTTTTTGACGTCCAAAAGATTTCTTTTAAAGCGCTTCCATGGCTAAAATTGGCACTCAAATAAAGCTATTCTCTTTGAACAAATGTTGTTATATTCTGTAGCTCCCAAACGCTACCGTGTAAGCTTTCAAAATTTTCTAATGACTCAGAATGATAGAGATCTCCGCACAAAGGTTTACAAAAGAATGCAATCATTCCGAAAAATTCATTTACATTTGAAGTTATCTTTTGTAGTTGATTGATGCTGCGCAGAATATAAGCACACAAAATGAAAAAAAAATCAAAAATTTAAATTTGGTGGGAGGACAAATTCTCTGTAACATGAGAACTAGAATGCTTTTCAAAACTAACTCAATGCTCAAAGTAAAGAAAAAGATGAAATGCACTAGGCATATTTTGTGGTATTCAAAAAGATTAATTTGGCTGTCCAGATATTAACACCTGAGCAGTGTTTGTGTAGATTTTGTCCTATCTCCTAAAATACAAATAAAATCAAATGAAATGTATTTAGAAGATTCACATTTATGGCTTTTGTTATCATTTTGAAATAATTTTCTGAGTTTGTATGAAGTATGATAATATCATACTTTAGAGCATGAGTTCTTTCTTGGTTTGTTCCGAATTGGAATTTTTCGTTTTTTGTTATTCCAAAGACAATAAATGAATAACGCCAATTTAAAGGAAAAAGAATTACTAAAAAGTGAATGTTGAGCCAAGACTATTGCAAATAACCAAAAACAAGTTTTATGTCAGTTAACTTAGAATTGAACTCTTTTGAGCCTGTGTTTTCACATGGCGTGGACTCAAAAATAGAAATAAGGAATTTACACTCCCCCTTTTGAGTTCGTTTCGTGTCAAAATGTCTAAAAGCAGCACGATATAGTTTCATTTATAATCAATCAGCTATTCAGTGTAATTTATATATTTCAAATGTAACCGAATAACTCAAAATGATATGATCACTTGTAGTGTAAAGCGTTGAGCAAACACATGTGTCTGACGGATCACTCTTTGACTTTAATGTATTCCATTGCCGCTGAAATAATTAAACTGGCTCTGTTGTTAAAGGCAATTTGAATGTAACTAGTACAGTAAAGAATAACCCCGCCAGACAGTCTTGTACCTAAGAAGACGAAACCATTACCTTTTTAAAAAGGCTTTGCGGCTTACATAAATTTTGAGAGGATTTCACGTAAGAGCGTTGTTATTGTTTATGTCAAGGGCGACAGCTTCGAAACGTGTCTCAGATGGATATGTGAACTTGCTTAGTGAATCCCTAAATGAAACACATAAACCATTTCAAAGGATTAAATAACGGATAACACATTAATCAAAGGTCAAGCTGTCTATACTGTTCATTATTGCCTTGCATGCACAACGAATATTAAAAAACACTTTTTCACTATGGGAACCTTTTAACGTGGAGAAATATGCATTAGTCGATACAAATGCATCTAATTTCGTCTTAAAATTTTTTATAAAGATCTTTTTGAGCAATACAAACAAAACGAACTGATTGTAAATACAATATCTGCAGCTATTGTAAACAGACTTAGAATATCAAATATTGGGCTTTTTGAGGTTTTATTGCACCAAATACTGAAATTTATGCTTCTGCAGTTATGTTACTTTTGCTATCTTTGTTAATTTATTTTTAATATGAAAAATGAACGGTTCTATCTTTCAGGCATGCTATTTTTACGTGTTACTTTTGTTATATTCTTTTACTTTCATATTTAGTATTTCAGCAAGGTAGTGAAGCATTCGCATGCAGTAGAAAGGGGCGTTTCAAAACAAACACAGTAAGTTATATTAATATTTGAAAAAGCCGCTGAAATTCGCTGATTAACTCAGCTCGGTCTGGTAAGTTTTTAAAACACGTAAATTCAAAAAACGAAAACCAGAGAAGCCGAGTAATGTCAAACAAAGATTATTTTATTTTCAATTGATCGCTGAAAGAAGGACATTTTCTTAAAAACAATTTGTTAGATTAAATCCAAATCTATTTATGCAGTACCTTTCTTTGAAAAAGACAAGATATCGACAAATGTGTTTTTCATCGCAGAGTGGATCTGACACATCGCACAGCATTTCTTACACTTAATCCGGCTTTATTCATTTCCTTCATCAAGCTTAGATGTGATTAAATATTTGCAAATATCTATTTAAACAAAACATGAGGAGACATGTAGCCTCAGGCGAAGAACCTTTGTCTATCAGTCCGTATTATCGGTCAGGTCTTTAAATAGTTACTTAAAAGCTTCAGAATTTCTTCGGAAATTAATGAATATTTAAAGTTTTCTATATAACTTGATAAGGAAAATCTTAGCTTGGTCTCATGGGTTATGCTTCTTTCATTATATTTGATACAAGTAAATTTGTCTGGTTTTTTCAGCCTTAAACGGTGTGAAAAAGACTACAAATAAATACTGTAGAGGCGTTATCGCCGGAAGTTCAAAATCACTACTCTTATCAAATACCTTGCCCAATTGATGGGATATTTTTCTTTAGCAATCAAAGCTTGACTTTTATGTTGAACAGAAGTTTACGAAATTTTTATTTGGGCGGGTTTTAACACACATTGAAATCTTTGGTTCTCTTTAAGAAAGAGAATTAAGACTTCGCTGTTGAGGGAATTTTTATAACCAATTAACTTCACAAACACATTGATTAAAATTTTCGTTGAAAGATTTCAGTTTGGTCACGGCTAATACCAAAAGTTTGAAAAGTGCCAGTTTAGATTTGGTATTTAGTGGACAGTTGGGATGTTTTCTAAACTGTGAGTCTGGTCATTCGCTGAATATGGAAACGGGTTTTTTTCATAGTTCTTTTCGTAAGCTCAACAGAGAACTCGGAATGCAAAGTAGTTTCATTCTGGAAATGTGGCATGGAGACACAAAGTCGGATAAGTTTTCAAAAGCCTACTTAAAATTTCAAGTCCGAATATGAAAGATAGGTGACACTTCCCAGGTGCCACTATATGTTTACGTCTGTATGTCTTTCTCTTGACAACATAAGACATTGCCAACCCCATTCTAGCAATTTTAAAACCCACGATAAACGCGAGACATCTCATTGACTGTAAACTAAAAGTGTAAAATTCAACCGATGTATTCAAATATTTGACATTAAGTTTTTTGCTTCCGTTAAACTAAAACACAGGTTCTATCACTATCTTCAGTTGGTATGATCGAAGGCCTGTATTTTGTAAAGCCTGACTCAGAAGCCAAACTGGAACCCCCGAGGGCTGGATTCTCTAACTTCTGTAAAATCTCTCAGGAAGGAATCGATATCCTAAATTGACATAAGGTTATTCTGTAATATCTTTATCATTAGATCAAATACCTTGACACCTAGTTAAAATATCCAAACTGTAATCTATCTGTCTGCCGTTAAGATGTAATTATCCGAGTAATAAAATCCTTGTCTCTCTTAGTGTTTAATTTCTCATTTCTTATCAATCCTGTTGGGCTGGGGCGATTTACTCCTATCTAATAGTCATAAGTCACAACATCAAGGGTTAAAAATTTTCATCGAATAGTTCTCGTGCTAACAGAAAGCTTCCCAGCTTAGAAAATAAACATGAGAAACTGCGAACTTGTTAACGAGGGTCTCAGTGACAACCACATGGTGTATTCGTGTCAATGATTTATATAAACCATCTTTTCGGCGCAATAGAGCAAAGACTAAGAGTGGTCGGAAAACAGATCTTGTAAAATTTTACGTATACATGATTGCCGGTCTTTTTTTATTCTTTTCTTGAAAAAAAAAATCGCTGTAAGACTTGGCAGAAATCAGTTCCCTTTCATTTTATAACATAAATCTACCGCTTTCTATTCATATCTTTAGAATTCATTTTAAAGGATTTTGGTATTAGACACAAAACAAATGTTTAAATTCATACGGTGGCCTGCTGTTATCAAAAAGATTTGTGCGTAAAATATTTTTCGTCTAAAAAGATCAGCATTGTAATTATTAAAGCCTTTATTAATTGTTTCTCCCAAAACATACAGACCTATTCACTGCTGGAGAAATGCTGAAATCCCCTATTCAAATTGATTGGAATATATTAGGATTATGAAAAAGGACTGAAACAAACCAAATTTTTCCCAAATTGATTTTTCTAAACTGCAAAAATAGAAATCAGTCTACTGTTGAATAAATATATATTGTTTTCAAATACTTTGGATAGCTAAAACACTTTTTTTTTGCCAAATAACTATTTGGTACTGTTTTAGTTACCAGATTTAGTATTTCAGAAAAAAAAACTATCATTTAAATTTTATTCCTTTTTTATTCCGCTTATTCCTCTTCTTTCCCGCTAAGTGAAAAAAAAATGTTGAAGTGATGAGGGCGCTCTTGTTTATTTGCATTTATCGTTGGAGGTAAATCTTTATTGTGTTGATGACTGTAGTAAATGGAAACGGTCTCAGGCTAATGTGCAGGTGTCAAACTAAATAGAAATAAATTGCCTCAAACTGCTACTAAAAACCATCTTTTAATAGACAATTTATTACTGGCGTCATGTCGCCAGCCAAGCAGAAACGTAAGTTTTAATCACAACATTTTAAAACTGTTCATGGTCTTATTTATTACCGAACGCTTCTCTTTTATCTCCGAATTGAGAAAAGTTTATTTATTTGTACGACGAGCTCTGAAATTAGTTTAAGATTAAGTCTCCTTAAAGCACTAAAAACATTTTTGTTTTAATCCGAGGAAAACTCGGATCAAATTCTGGTCACATTTTTAGTCGTAATTTTCTTCGACTTATCGCGATTTTTTAGATCTTCCTGCCTAATCCTAGTTTCCTCCGTATTCCGGTTGTAATCAGAAACTCTTCTCCTTGCAATTTGAATGGCAGTTTGATATCAGATTTGACAAAGTCAACAAATCAATCTCCACAGAAGTCTAAACTCCAGATAATTTTATAGACATTCATTCGAGAGCTCTCACTGAATCCTTTCAAAAAACACTGTCAGTTAAATGCATATCATTTGAACGCTGTACTTAAAAGTGTTTCTGGTTTTAAAGTAGTCGTGTCTTTATGCAAAAAAGGTAATAATTGAAATAAACACCTGTCCTTTTTTTATCGTCGAAGTAAACTCGCCATTCTTTATGGAGTACAAGAAGCATTTCTAGAACTTTTGATAGTAAAATAGAATTTACAATCGAATTTAATAAAAAAACAAGTTTTAATTACGATTAGAAAATAGAAAAACTAGCTGTAAGTACTAAACAATTACATATTTCGTTGGCCAAATAGAGTTTCCCTTGACATTCATGTCTAACACTGATGCATCTCATCAAAAACTACCCGATTTTCAAAGCTGAAAAAAACATCAACTTGATTTAATACTTTTGCCACGTTTTCTTAATAACCTAAAAAAATATATTTAAAAAAATAGTAAAATTAAAGATGCAGTGAAACACAAAATCAAAATGAAAGTAATGAGAAATCAGTAATTATGACACCTTTTGTTTGTTCAGTTATATTGTTCTTTATTTCTGAAATTACATATCTTTGAGTTATATTGGAACAGATTGAGGATTCTTGAATGCGATACTAACTTTTTTAAGGAGTTTTTTTAGTTAATTCCATTGAAAAACTTGTAGTTCCTTTTATGTTTGTTACTGGAAAAAACCTTAAGGAGGAAGTATACGAGTTTGTTTGTAGCTGCATGTGTCTATTAACTCAGATTTACAATCCATAAAAATACACGCTTTTTTTTTTATAAGAACCAGTAAATTTTGCCGAGCCTCATTGTTCTTAATTTTTTGGCGATTTCAGCCTCAATTTG
>JAOEHV020074991.1:0-11947 GCA_025447995.2 Isaurus tuberculatus
CAATCCCAACATCTCCATTAGGTCCTCTGTCCTCTTTTTCTCCATCAGTTTTGCTCCACACATTGCTCTCACCATTGATTTTTTAGTCCTTCTTAAAATTGCCATCTCATTTTCCCTCAAACACCATGTCTCACTCCCATATAACATAGCATTAACTTAAAAAATTCAGCTAATCATTTTTTGACTTAGCTGCTGTCCAATTATTATTTCAAGACAATAATTATATTGTACCTAAATTATTTTCCAAGAATATGGAAAGTATTGACAAATTTTTACTTCACTTACTGTTGAAAAGAATGCAAAAGGAAAAGCTCCAATCCCAAATGATAATTGAAAGCCATCTCCAAATCCAAAGTTTTGAAATGGCTAAAACAAATTAAAGGAGATATTTGAACCATCATGATAATACCTTTCGTTGTTTTTCCACTAGATTCTTTAGCTTTTTAAGAGTCTCTTGGAAAAACAACATATAAATTATACTGTATTAGACTGAAAAAGTGCTGTCAGTGGCACATATCTAATTTTTTGCATACCACGGCAGCACTTATTTCAGAGGCGGTGCTTGTTTGAGGGCAGCATTTATTTAAAAAAGACCGCATTTTTTATTCTGATTTTTTTCTAGCTTTGCAGTATAGTTCTAACTTTAATTTTCATCATTTGTCTTTGCATATATCAGTTTTTTCAGTTAGGACTGCAACACTTATAGAGGGGGTGCTTATTGCTGAAAATGAGACTCTTATACTAGGGTGGCACTTAATGGAACAAATATGGTAACTTTTGATCACAAAAACTCTTTTATTCACTCTAAAGATCAAAACAGAGAAACCTTAGGAGAATATAAAACTGATCTGAAATTACTTACAATGTTATAGCACTTGTAAGTTTCTTCAAAAGGAACAACTTTAAGTTGCGCAAAAAGGCCAATGAATCTCATTTCTTGTTGATTTAAAAGGAATTATGGATTTAATGTTTTCTAGTAAAAACGAAAATACTACAAAAATTACAAATTATTGGATAAACGTGTTTCAGAAGTGGGCAGGAGCAAGGAAAGTCGAACAACGCCTTGAAGAGTATGCAAAAGTGAAAGTGAAGAAAAATTTTGCCCTTGATGTCATAAACATGTATTTGCATGGTTCCTCATAAAATTTAGGATTAATTTCACTCTTGTGTTTTCAATTTTTTCCAAATTACCCTTGTCACTCTGCGACTCGGGCACTTTTGGAAAAAATTGAAAACACTCTTGAAATTAATCCTTAATATTACGTATAGAGTAAAATTCCAAGTAAAATCTGTTAAAAGATGACACACTCCAAGATTATGAATTGTAGGTAAACTTAGTTAAAAAAGGATTGAGATAACTTGATCTTAGTAGTTTTGTTAATTACCCCATTGTTTTCTGGTTCAGGTCTCTGTCCTGCAGGCCTTGGTGGCATCTTTTCTCTATAAACAAGTATTTTAGATTGAATCCTATCTATCTCAATAAAATTGAAACAATTTTAAAAATGCTCTTGAAAGTTCTGATTAGCTTTCTTAAGTCCTACACATCCAGTATTAAAGAGGATTTTTTATATGGAAGATCAATTTCATCAAGTGATAACTGACAGAGGTACCTTAAAATGAGATTGTCAGTTTTAAACATTACCAACATATTGTATGGGGCTGTTTATTTGAGCATTAGCCATTTGCCTTCAATCAATCAATCAATCAAATCCTTATTTTGATTTACGTGCAGTCCTATTTTCCATGCTAAGGAGTAGGCTGCACGAGGCTAACGCTGACAGCCCTTCTCCACGTGATTCTGTCCTGTGGGTCCACTGTGGTCAATTTTAGTTCTTTAAGGTCCCTCTGGACACATTCAGTCCACGTTTTCCTAGGGCGACCTTCAGGAGCAACTTAATCTTGAGATATGTAAAATTTCTAATTTTACCAGCTTTCTGAAAAACTTCAATAGATTTTAAAAAAACTATCTTTTATACAGTAATAACAAAGTAAAAATGATGTGTTGAAAAATACTAAATGTAAATGGCTGAAACTTAGATAGAAATAAACTAGCTAAATCCTTTCCCGAGCCTAGTGGCCCATTAGGCCAGTGCTTATCTCTGGTTTCTGTAGCATTAAGCGAATGAGAGTCTTCGACTTCCCCCGGACAGGACACTGATCCATTACAGGTAAGCTCCCAGCTGAAGCTGGTACTCATTTACCAACCCTGTAAGGATGGAAAGCTGAGTAAGCTGTGGCAGCCAGTAAAGAAGGTCATACAAATATTCAAATTTTGGCAGAGCCAGGGATCGAATCTGGGACCTTGTGGTTGGAAGGCATAGATCTTATTAACTGCGCCAACCAAGCTGCCATAGATGGAACTATGGGTTCTATCAATTCTTTGTGCAAGCTACTTTTAAAAGTCAATTAGAAATTAGATAATGCCTGTATGAACATACTCTTTAAAGGATATAATATTTCCTTTTAGAATTAATTGTGCTTTTTTCTTAAATCCTGTTATAAGGACAAAACAAAACTATACATGTAGATAGGCCAAAATCTTACCGAGGGTCTTCTTGATTTGTACTTCCTCTTCCATACAAAGGAATGACTTTGTCTTTGCTAATGCCTGCTTTACAAACTGGACAAACTGATCTGTTTGGTCTTGTTTCTAACCACTGAATGATTGAAAAACAATGATTAAAAATATAGATACAAGCTTTGATATGGTGATTTGGGGCAAGGTGTGCTGACCCAAGTTTTCAAACCCTGGTTTAATTCAAACCATGGTTAACTACTTTCTGTATATCCTATTCAAGAATATGATGAATCTAACCTTTTTTCATAAGTAGAATTCTATAAAAAGTAATACAGTTAATTTACTCTGCATGTTGCCACAAAAAAGAATTGTTTGTATGGGATTGGATTAAGACAATTTTCTCAAAATAGGCTTAAATTTTCCTTTCTTAGTGAATACAAAAATCGGTCTTAAATTAATGTTCTACCAGTGCTATACTTATAATGTGTAAACTAAAATCAACAATGGAAATACAAACCATCATTTCTGCACTATATAAAGCAATCCTGACAATGCAGTGATATTATGGTGTCATGTATAAGTTCCAATGTTGTTTTGGTGATGGGTTCGTCAAACATTGATATGGTAAGGAGTTAGTATAATACACATACATCTCTAAAGAGCTGACTTGTTTCCATCTCCCAGTGGCGAGAAAGTATGATACGTTGTGGAATTTGAATTAATAAAAATAAATCTTTTTCCACAAGAAGTATTGGGTGTGCATAACTTTGAAAAACCACACAAAATATAGCTTTTATTCTTATCGTGTTAAAATAAAGATTATGTAAAGATTATGTAACCGCATGAATGATGAAATTATTTCTTCATTGTCCTGTTCGGGTATATGAACACTCTGCATAGTTTTAATTTTTGTTGACGACGGCGCTTCTAGGTTTTCTTTCAGAAACAGAATAAAAGATGAAATTATTGTTGATAAATTCAAACATACTTACTTTGTGAAGACATGGCCAGCTTTCAAAGACAATAACAAAATATTTAAGTTAATAAATGACTCGTACAAGACAAAAAAATTTAAGCGAGGAATATACTCCAAGCAACTGACTGAAGTATCATATGATAACAGAATGATGCAAAAAGCGATAATGTGAATTTCTTTTTAAAGAAACCTACCAAAATAAATGGCCACACAAACTAATCACTGCATCTCTGGCAGTGTCGAGACATATATTACACTCAAACATTGCATTAGGTTCGTCATTTTGAGCGGCAGAAGTGCTCGCTCCCTCAGAAGTGCTGTTGGCATCATTCATACTACTACTAGATGCCGCCATCTTTGGTTTATTGCTCAAGCCAGCTGCGAGCGTGAAGTCTCGCTTCAGTGTTGTGATGACATCACATGGAAGACTAAGAACAAGCGGACGCTATCTACCGAGCGATCCTGGGCAAAAAAATTTTCATGTTCGGCGACCATCATGGTAAGCTTTCATACATTTAGTGTATTTTATTGTTTTTATCTACATTTTGTGAAAATATTACAATTTGGATTGCATCAAGCATTTGCTCTCTTCAAAAATTTTGTCAATCTTCTTTTTGCAGGAGATTTTTGTGATGGTGCGTCACCACAAGACGACCATTTTCCTTGATTGCAAGGAAGATCAAACCGTCTATGACATGAAGAAGATGATCGAAGGAATATTGAAAAAACCACCTGAAGATCAGAAACTGTTCGTAGATGATCAAGTTTTAGAGGATGCTAAAAAGTTGGGAGATTGTGGGTTTACTTCTCAAACAGCGAAGGCACAATCACCTGCAACCATTGGTCTGGCATTCAAGCAAGAAGGTAACTTTGTGTTTGTTTAATTTAAACAAATCATAACTCAAAGTAATTTTTTGAAAAAAGTTGCATTGTATCAGCCTTGCAGGATTAAAAGCTTGATGGGAAATCATACAACCTTTGAAATATCTTTAAAAGACATTTTATTTTGATACTTCTAAAGTCCTGGAGTATATGTTCCCTTTATAGGATCTTGTCACGACGGCATGTTTATTGTTATATTTCTTTGACAAGGCGTGACCAAGTGCGGTAATCTGTTGTTGCTGGCAAAAAGTTCGCACTGTTTTTTTCAGAATACAAAATTTTTTGTTTTATGATTTTCCCACGGCATATTCCGAATAAAACTTTTAACAGATAAAGGAAGTTAAATTTTCTCCACGCGGATGCATTTCTTACTAGTGAGAACAGGAAGTCGGCTAGTGTTAAATAGATTGTAAAATATTCCTTTTTGTTTGGAACATTATGACTAAATAGGTTCTTTTTGTTTTGTTTTTTTCTATTTTAGGGTACTAGTGGAATTGAATTTTTTTTAAAAAGAAATACTACTATTGCTTGCCCATATACTGCTTTATTTCTTGGGTATCATTGTTTAGTTTCAAGTTTTTACCATTGAAAAAGAAATGGTAAAATTTCTGTACAACCCCATACGTTCATTATGAATGTTTCATAAGAAGTAGTTGATGTAGATACAGCAACAGCATCACTGTTTTCTTGAAACAGAGTTGAAGCAAAGTTTATAAAAGGAAGGAAAGTTTTCACAATAATGAAAACCAGACCATGCTTAAACTCAGGGAAAAGTCTAGAAATTTATTCTTTTATTGTTTTATTAGAAGTATGCATGTATCGAGCAAGTTTAAAACTCCCAATTTTTCGCTTTCTTATTTATCTGTTGTCAGAGTGAAGAGTAGTCATTTTTAACAGCAAAAAGTTAAGATGAAGGCTAAAAAACATTTAAAAATATTCAAATAAAAAAATTATCTGCTTGTCTTAGTAGAGCATCTGTGATGGTTTGAAATATCATGGAATTTTTCCTATTCATTGTAAAAACTGAAACAAACTTGGTTTTAGCAAAATAAAGTCCCTGGTTTTTTCATGTGTTAAAAACCATTAGCTTTGTTCTGCTCAGGTGACACATTTTCAAAAAGATTTAAAACTAGAAATATTTTGTAGCAGTTTAATAAATATTTGATTCTAACAATCTTATAGGTATTTCAAGTTTGATGTTGACCTGCTATACTACTGATACCCAAAAACTTAAAATTTTGGGTACATGTTGTAGTTGAACTTAATTGTTTTCAGTTAATTTTAGATATAAATAACATTTTTTTTCTAAAAAATTTATTGTTTTTCTCACTTGTTTGCACTTGGGATAGCAGTTTGGAAATTAGTATTGTTCATAATTTTTTTTTTACTTTGCTTTACAATCTTTACAGATGGAGAATTTGAAAAGATGTGGATTGCTGAGTTATCAAAACCTCCCGAACTTCCAGATGTAATGAAACCGCAGGAAACTATGCCAAATAGTGATGGCTCCTAAAAAGTGTCAAAAAAGCTTCTATAACCAATTAAAAAACTGAAAAGACACATCAAGTACCTGACTGGAATAGCATGTTCATCAAATGTTTCTTTTACTGTTTCAGAACAGTACTGCAGAGTCCTAACACTAAATACTTTCTGGTCACATGTGATAGGCAGTATTTAACATGGCCACAAAACGGCTAATAATTATTATTGTTGGCAGAACAGTCCTCTACAGAAAACCAGTTTTACTTGCGGCTAAAGCTTTTTTTTAATGTTTTTTTTTTCAATTCCCTTGGAATTTGTATAATTTAGCTATAAGCAGGGAAATGGTAGAATCAAATTAGGTTGACCAAAAAATCTTTTTATATGTCGTAATGAAAACTAATGCAAAAAAATTAAAACGGTTGAAACTTAATTTAAAGAAACCACAGACATTTTTGAGTCTAAGAAAAACATATTGTATGGGAGTACTCAAAATAGACTGTCTAAGAAAAAGATCAAAGTATTTTGTAATAATTTCATGTTACAAGTTCGTTAAACTTTTTTTATGTTTTCTGAATTAGTTGTACTTGTTTAAGGTAGCACGTGTGTAGAGACCATGTTGTTCTCATCATGGTTGTCATAATTTGATTAATCTTTACAGCACTTCAATATTTTCTCATTCATTACTGTAGGGTGATATTCCATTTTGTACCATGAAGGTTGTTTTTGAACTGTAAATAAACAATTTGTTTTCAACAAGGTGAGATTGTTGTTCGGCCATTCTGTGAAACTGAGATTGTTTAAGTGTTAGTAATCGTTTTTGATAAAATGCATGACCACAAAAGATCTTTGACTTTATGATATCGCTTATAGCCACAGACTGCCTTAATGGTGTTATCACCTTGTCACGGTGGGATGGCTTGTGTGTTTCAATGATCCCCAGAGCTATCTGAGCGGGGGCTTCGGCCCCTGGTAGGTTCAACCAAGCTCAGCAGGTCTACGGGGGAGGAGCCAGACTAAATATTCACCCTGGTCCTCCAGGTTGGGGGTTGTACAGTGGGCCAACAACCCACTAACTTAAAAATCAGCATGTTACAGAAACCGCAACGACACTTTCAAACAACAAGCCCATGAAGCAAGCTGGTGAAGGCGTGGACCGAGCTGAAGAGGATTTCCGAGAACCGCGTTCGTTGGAGGGGTGTTGTTGCGGCCCTTTCCCTTTGTTCCCCAGGGAATTCAGAGCCATAGTAGTACATAGTTATAGCCGCAGAACTCATTCACATAAACCTTTGAGTGCTAAAGATGAACTCGCTAAAATTGACCTGCTCGTAACAGCTGTGGCTTAATAGCTCAGTTAGAAAGCTGCACGGGTATGGCAGTTGTAACAGCTTCGTATCCTGTTAAAGCTTCTCTTTCGCAATAACTCAATTTGCGAATACCACAAGGCAAGATTCAGCTATTTTGCCACTTACGAACGTATTTAGCATTTTCTGCCACTTACGAACGTATCTGGCAATTTTTCCCACTTACGAACGTATCTGGCAATTTTTGCCACTTACAAACGTATCTGGCATTTTTTGCCACTTACGAACGTATCTGGCATTTTTTGCCACTTACGAACGTTAAATGTTAATGAGAATGTTAATGACGTTAATTGGTTCGGTATTATAACCCTGTGATTAGCCCCTACACGTCATGAAGCGGGGGGAGGGGGGGGGCTGGAGGGGTGCTGCAGCCCCCATTCCCTCTTCCCAATAATTTTTACATATGAAATTTCTCATTACGTCGTTACGAGTTTTTAATTCAGTACGGGGCTGGTTGTCTACCTTCACACCTAACAGCACCCCATTCCCAATTTTGTTCCGACGGGCCTGTAATGCATTCATTATTTCCCTAGCCACCGTTGTTGCTTTGGCACAATAACTTGAGAATCTTCTAATTTGAGCACAATTATATATGAATCGTTGTTTGCTAGAAAGCAATAATTTGAAATATATACCTTAGTTTTTCAAAGAAAAATAATATTTCCGAAAAAAAATAATTCTGAGCTCATGTCGAGACTTAAACGCATGAACCTTTGAACTCCGCATAAACTTGCATTTGTTCCTTGTGATCGGCGATAGCTGTCTCATTTAAGATCATGACTTTAAAAGTTAAATGTGCTAAATGTTATACTAGCCAAAATAACTTGATAATTTTCTAAATTGGTATTTATAATCATGAGGTTTGTGATTTGTTTAAAAGAAATAATTTGAAAAATTTGACTTATTTTTTCAGAGCAAAATGATATTTAGAAATAAAAAAAAATGTAACTCCATGACGAGATTTGAACGCGTGAGCCTCGATCCGATCGTGCGGCGGACGCTCTATCCCCCAAGCTACAAGGACACTTTTAAGTGAAAGAATGAGGCCATTTGCTAAGTTCTTATAATTTTGTGACGAGACCCCTACACCTCATGATTTAAATGAATTCATCATCGCATTGGACACTGTTGTCAGGTTGGCACAATCACTTGCGAACAGTTTTCTAGATAAGGCGCAATCCTACAAGAGTTGGATGACAGACGCTTAAATCTGTAAGATGGACATGCAACAAAAAGTGGCCGAAGTAACTAGAAGGCGAGTTCTGAAAAGTACGGAATATATGGGAACCAAAAAAAATTTCCTCCACAAAAAAAAAATCATAAGTAATAATCTGGGAGATAATAAAATAAATCAACAAAACAATTTTTTTTCAAAAACTTAGCTTACATTAAAAACTGCAAAAATTGTTCCAGAATTAAACTTTGTTTAAGAGAATAAGAATACGTGATTATTTCTCAGGTGTCTATACTTTTTGATCTCGGTGGAATGAGGTTGCTAATTTGTGGTCTTATCATATACGATCTGATAAAAGTGCCTATAACACTAAAAACATTTTTTGGCACAAATCAATTAATATATAATTTTAAGTACTTCTGCAAAAATATTTTTGAATTTGGTCAAATAGTTTTTTTTTCCTACAGTGGCTCAAACTAGCAAAATTGGAGGCCGGCCATCGTGGTTCACGACCGCGTTTTCGGGGGACTGGGTTGTGACGTCATTCCCGGACTTTCTATTATTTCTCAATGTGTTATTTTCTAAACACAAATAGGCAAAATGTAATGTACTTCTGAATTGAAAATTTTTGACTCACTCGTGTCCATCTTGCTGTGTTTTGAGCGTGTTTTGATCCAAATTAAAGATTTGATGTCAGGGACTGACGTCACAACCCAGTCTCCCTTTAATGGGGTCGTGAACCAACTTAACTCCCATTGGTAATTAATTACCATTAGCATATACCCAACCAGCGAATAGTGTTTTTCGCGTGCTCTGATTGGTTCCCTAAAAAGTGAATATCCAAGATATTCACAGAATGATTAGCGATCGGGAAAAACAAGATGGCGCGCGGTTTCCAAAAGGTGTCAGCGAAGCTGAAATTTTAGAAATAAATAATACGGCAGTTCCCAAAAACACAAAAAAGTCAACAAAATTTGGTGTGAACGTGTTTCGAGGATATACGCGCAGCGGCTTGGCTCTGGGTGAAAAAAAAAATATTTAAAACTAGTAATAATCAAATATTATAGTGAATGCGTTCGACGAACGACAGGCAAAATCTTGCTCGAAACTCATTATTATGTTCGACACGAAAAACAGCTTTTTTTTCGTAGAAAATATATCACTGTATATCAACCTCCTGATGTTATGGTAAATATCTCCATTCATATTTCTGCGCAACAGTTTGAAACACAAATCAATAAACCTTCACTCGCTCAAGACACTACCAAAAGAACACCGACGTCGAAAAAAACGTTACTGATCGACATTAGGCACCAATGCCCCACGATCGCACGAAATCGAGGCATTTACCGTCGAACGCAAAAAAAAACATGTTTCTCACCGATTTGCTGGTTGGTATATGCTAATGTATTATTCATCTCGGTGTCGGTGAAAGCCAAGTATATTCACCTCCACTTCGGTGAATAATTACTCAATACACCACCCCGTCCTCTTCTTACATAAACCAGGCAAATAATAAATGTTTTTGTAAGTAACGTGATAACAATTTACTTTTTTCACCTAAAACAATGACTTTCTGTACAATCATTATGTTAAAATGTAAAAGTTTAAATCTGACACAAAAGCTTTACAATAATTATCTTAGTTCCCAATAAATAACTTATACAATCATGCAGGAACAGCAAGTGTCTGGCTAAATTTAAGACAATTACATAACAGGAAGTACAACGAACGAACTCGAAATAACATTTATAACTAAAAATTACGAGCCGGTCCATAATCAAGCCACTTTAACACAATTAGAGACCATGATCACAGTCTTTTAGAACAGCCTTGATCAGTAACACCCCCACCGGAAAACACCTAGTGATATTTATCTATAGATTATTTGTTGATAAAGATTTTTCAGCAGTTGTAAAGCATCGCCTGAACAACTTACTATGAAAAAAGGTCTGTAGTGAAAGCGAATTTAAGTTAATTAACCATAATAATATTAATCTAAACAGAGCAAAATATATATCTCAGGAATTGTCTTACCTAAGTCTGATATTCTAATGCAAATAAATTAGAAAAATCGCTTCAAGTCTTGATCTACCTAATCAATCTATTTTTCTGATTTGGAAGTGGCTTTTTCTGTTTAAGTACTAATGTAATGTAAAAGTTAATACTGAATTTGAAAGAGTTCATACAAAAATACTTCAGAATGAAAAGACTTTTTTGCAGTTAAAACTAAATACTTATAACTTATAAATCAGATCTTATATTAGGAAAAATAGTGTACATTTATTATACTCAGCAAAAAGCACAGTAATTACCCTATTTTAGAATGACATGGTTTGATCCCACTTTTTACTTGTTTTAAAGATAAAACAATGAAAAATATGTGTTTGTAACATTTTAAAAAATTCGTTTGACTGCAGGTTACTGTTGTGTTGTGGATTGCTGCAAACATACTTTTCCCTTTTTGTTGTACAACTATGAGTTATTTTAACATTTGAAAAAGCATATGGTATAAATTTGTACTAATGAAATTGACTTTTTCACAATTCAAAACATTGCCTTCATTTTTATCCTTTTGGGCAAACCGCAATGTTATAGTGGGACTGGGCAACTTTGGCCATTTTTGTAAGTATAACACCATTTTTCTAATGAAACCAGTTACAGCCTACTTTTGTAACAAACAAGCAAAAGTCTATTAGCCAAAGTGTTGCTGAGATCTGTTTTTCTTCCAGAGAGAACTAAAAGGAATAAACATAATGAACAGTGTAGTGGATAATGCCTTGAAATAAAACATATCTTCAAAACCCACAAAGCAAATAATTACTGTATTATCTCAATGTATCCAAAACAGCACTTTTGAATCAATTCACACTAAGTTAAAAAGATAAAAGTTTTGGTCTGTCACTAATACACAGTAATAAGTAAATTGTCTTATATCTAGTTCTTATTACTGAATATCAGTATGCCATTGTGGTCTGCAATTTTTGTTGATATATAATACAATATATAGTTATATATAATAAAAACCTGGTTCAAATTGTCTTAAAGTCTAGGCATGAGACAGCTAAGATGTCTATACTCTTGCTTGTTTGAAGATATATCAAATGTGTGCACATTGTACAATGATAATAAAATCTGGTCCATTTTTAAACATGGAACATGTTAGAAGGTTGTTAGCCAAAGGTTCATTCTTAATTTGTATGAACTAACTATGTGGTGAGCCTGTGGTTTATTCTCTAGTAGTCTGTCTTAGGATGTGGTCAGCCTGTGGTTTATTCTCTAGTAGTCCGTCTTAGAATGTGGTCAGCCTGTGGTTTATTCTCTAGTAGTCTGTCTTAGGATGTGGTCAGCCTGTGGTTTATTCTCTAGTAGTCTGTCTTAGGATGTGGTCAGCTTGTGTTTTATTCTCTAGTAGTCTGTCTTAGGATGTGGTCAGCCTGTGTTTTATTCTCTAGTAGTCTGTCTTAGGATGTGGTTAGCCTGTGGTTTATTCTCTAGTAGTCTGTCTTAGGATGTGGTCAGCCTGTGGTTTATTCTCTAGTAGTCTGTCTTAG